>CAWUFW010019351.1:0-189228 GCA_963921515.1 Calotriton arnoldi
CTTCTGCCCCACCCTCAGCTCCTACCCCTTCAGTCCCTACAGGCTTACTAAGGTCATAAGCCACCAACAACTCCTTGAGGTGTTGGGTGGTGGGGCTTTGGCCTGTCCTTATTTTTCTCAAGTTGCATAAAGCTCTCAATTCCAAGAATGGGAGTGTATCATACTTGGAGGGTGGAAGCTCAATGGCTTCCTGCAAGGATTCTTTGGATCCTCCCCTTAAAGACATTACTAGTGTGGTGTGGTGTATGCACTACCTACTCTAGTGTGGCCTACTAAACTCTCTTGAGTTGTAGAAAGGGTTGTGCTATTCCTTAACACACAACTCTAAGTTCAGTAGAACTTACTGTTATTCTAAGCTTAAATTATATGTACCTTAGGTACCTTTAGTGGTTTTCAGTTGATCAATTCAATTGAGATTATCTGGTAAAACAATAGCAAGCTGGAATCCCACACGCTGCACACCAATGTGAGAAGTTGGCCTGGTATATGCTGTCCACTAATTATAGTGGGCACCTTGCACCAGTCCAAATCGACTCTTATGGTAGGTAGGTTAAAGACAACCTTATTGAAAGCTATCCTAGTGGTAGCTATGGAGAGCAGCCTTCAGGCTAAGTCTTGAAGGAATGTAAAGCAGCTTGTTTTACCAGTCTATAATCTCTTGAGTGACCAAATGAAAGAGCACCACACCAGGTATATATTCAAAATATATGTATTTATTACTAAACACACCCCTCTAGTCTCTTTATGAGGCTAGAGTTCGAAGTACATAGGTTATAAGATCTTAAATCACAATAATAGCACAAATACACGTTTGGGCCCTAGGGGCGTACTCAAACCATATACCAATAAAATGGTATGCGAACCACGACTGAACTAGACACTAGGCCTAGAGCCTCTAGAAGTGCTTGGACCACAAGGAACCACCCAAGGTAGTGACACAGGGGACCCACGGGAGACGCGTGCAGTGTAAATACACAACCGCGATACGCCGTTAACTTCTATGGAGAAAGTCGGGATCGGGAAAATAGAGGAAAGGGACACTTAGAAGAGGACTAGGACAAAACCCTTTGAGATCTAGGACTTTGAACAGTCTCTACCCACGGGAGCACCGGAGTACTCGTGTTACCTCACCCAGGGAAGCCGGGTGCATAGGTGCCTTTCGGGGTCGGGTTTCGTCGTCGATTCGGATGGCGATCTGCTGCAAAGTGCTGCTGGCGGCCAAGGGAAAAGTGTCCGGGTGGATCCAAGAGTGGATCGGAGTTCTGGTGAACCTGAAAGCAGAGGGGACAGAGTCTGGGTCACTAGCCAGTGACCAGGAAGGCGATGGACAGATGCCCACCGATGTCGAGTGCTTCAGGTGCGTTGACGGTCGTCTTGACTCTTCAGCCACGAGGTCCGGGAGGTGTTGTCGGCGACCAGGAGCAGGATTCAGGCTGGTGCTCGATGTCTGTCGAGTGCTGAGGTGTCGGCGACCGGATTGGACCCAACAAGCCTTGGCAACGGCAAGTCTCGAGTAAGATGTAGATCGTCGATGATGCAGACCAGCAAGGTCTGGGGAACTCACCCAGCGAGGGTAAGTGAGGGCAGGCCTGGAGCAACCAGGATGCCAAGTAAAGAAAAGGGCTACTAGCCAACGGGCTAGCGACCGCGAAGGAGCCTCGTGACGCCGCACGTGGAGCTGGCTTGCAGGACACTCGTGGAGTGGGGGCCAGTGATCTTCGGTGCAGGTGGTGCTGGAGGCTAGGGCTACTCGGAGCCCAAAGCACGACTTCTTGGGTGACCCAGAAGATGGTGCACTTGCAAATGTGCTCGGTGTCCAGGGGTCACGGTCTCAAGTCACCCACGATAGCCACGGGCCTCAGCTTTGCTGGGGACTCAGGGTAGCCTCGGGGAAGTCTGAGAATCCACCTCTGGTGATGCGATGACTTCGGCGTCCGACGGGAGCTTCAGTGATGCGAACCGGACAGATGCTTCTTTGGTGCCTGCCAAGCAGGGGAGTCACTCCTTGACCCCAAGGGAGATTCTTCAGTCCTCTAATCTTGTCGTAGAGCGTCGAAGGTCCAGGATTCAGTGTCAGAGTTTCGTCCAGGTATAATCTAATCTTGCTGTGGCAAGGGTTCCCCATTTTAACCAGTAAGACAGGGAGGAACTAACTCTATGACCCCACCTATGGGAGGGTCAAGGGAGGGGTGGCTACACCCACTTCCCTTTGTCCAGTTTCGCGCCAGAGCAGGGGCAGGTAGCCCCTGAGCTGGTTTGAACTGGCATATGCACAGAGGAGCCTTTTGCTCCCCCAGTGCAGGACTTCAAAGCACTCTAAGAGTGCACCCACCCAGCCCCAATACACATTATCCTGTCTGGGGAGGTGGTCACACCTCCCTGCAACAGGAAACCTATTGTCCAGGCCTCCCCTGCCGGAGTTTCGTCCAGCAGCAGGAGGCCAGACTTGTGTCTGTGGCAGCAGCATCCATTTTGTGATGCCAGGGCTTCAGAAAGAAGTTACCGGGTAAGCCAGAGTTAACATGTCTTTCCCTCTAGAAGGGTGGAATGCTACCCCCGCCGCCAGGATTGGCGGGGGGTAGTATTCCAAGATGTTTGACACCAAACATGACATGTTTAGGTGCAGCCATTCCAAAGTTAGCATTTTACCGCAAGGATATAATGCGCTTAAGAGTATATGGTCAGGCTGCACTACAAACAGCATCAGAGATGGTCTCCGAACGCTGCAGAGGGGCCCTGCTCATGCAGGGGCACCCTCTCACATAGGAACCACGCACTCTGCCTTTAGGATTGATAAGGCCTGCCTTAGGAGTGACTTATAGGTTTATATGTGTGTATGTATTTCGTGATATAGGTAACCTATATCACAGTAAGGGGTGCATGCACCACCTTACCCAGGCTGCAGTAGCAGACCTGTGGTGTCAGTTTGGATGGCCTTCCAGGGGTGGCATAATACATGCTGCAGCCCCTGGCAGGCCTCTGAGGTACCTATGCCCTTGGTACATAGTATACCATATACTAGGGACTTATAAGGGCACTCCAGATTCCAATCAGAGATGTGCCTAAGGCACATGGAAACCATTTTACAGAGAAAGCAGATAGACTGGGGCCCTGAATAGCAGGATCCCAGTCCAACTAAGTCATAAACCAGCAAAACACCATAAAAGAAAGTGGGGGCAACCATATAGTCAGATTCCACCTTCCTACACCCCCTACACTGCCCGAACACTACTGCACTGCCCTAAACCCTGAACCACCATCCCCAGCACGACCCCCTACACTGCACGAACACCACTGCACTGCCCTAAACCCTGAAACACTACCCCCAGCAAGACCCCCTACACTGCCCGAACACCACTGCCCCTAAACCCTGAAACACCACCCCCAGCAAGACCCCCTACACTGCCCGAACACCACTGCACTGCCCTAAACCCTGAAACACCAGCCCCAGCACGACCCCCTACACTGCCCGAACACCACTGCACTGCCCTAAACCCTGAAACACCACCCCCTGCACGACCCCTACACTGCCCGAACACCACTGCACTGCCCTAAACCCTGAAACACCACCCCCAGCACGACCCCCTACACTGCCCGAACACCACTGCACTGCCCTAAACCCTGAAACACCACCCCTACACGACCCCTACACTGCCCGAACACTACTGCACTGCCCTAAACCCTGAAACACCACCCCCAGCACGACCCCCTACACTGCCCGAACACCACTGCACTGCCCTAAACCCTGAAACACTACCCCCAGCAAGACCCCTACACTGCCCGAACACCACTGCACTGCCCTAAACCCTGAAACATCACCCCCAGCAAGACCCCCTACACTGCCCGAACACCACTGCCCTAAACCCTGAAAAACCACCCCCAGCAAGACCCCCTACACTGCCCGAACACCACTGCACTGCCCTAAACCCTGAAACACCACCCCCAGCAGGACCCCCTACACTGCCCGAACACCACTGCTCTGCCCAAACCCTGAAACACCAGCCCCAGCACGACCCCCTACACTGCCCGAACACCACTGCACTGCCCTAGACCCTGAAACACCAGCCCCAGCACGACCCCCTACACTGCCCGAACACCACTGCACTGCCCTAAACCCTGAAACACCACCCCCAGCACGACCCCTACACTGCCCGAACACCACTGCACTGCCCAAAACTCTGAAACACCAGCCCCAGCACAACCCCGTACACTGCCTGAACACCACTGCACTGCCCTAAACCCTGAAACACCAGCCCCAGAACAACCGCCTACACTGCCCGAAAACCACTGCACTGCCCTAAACCCTGAAACACCAGCCCCAGCACGACCCCCTACACTGCCCGAACACCACTGCACTACCCTAAACCCTCAAACACCAGCCCCAGCACGACCCCCTACACTGCCCGAACACCACTGCACTGCCCTAAACCCTGAAACACCAGCCCCAGCAAGACCCCCTAAACTGCCCGAACACCACTGCACTGCCCTAAACCCTGAAACACCACCCCCAGCAAGACCCCCTACACTGCCTGAACACCACTGCACTAAACCCTGAAACACCACCCCCAGCAAGACCACCTACACTGGCCGAACACCACTGCACTGCCCTAAACCCTGAAACACCACCCCCTGCACGACCCCCTACACTGCCCAAACGCCACTGCACTGCCCTAAACCCTGAAACACCACCCCCTGCACAACTCCCTACACTGCCCGAACACCACTGCACTGCCCCAAACCCTGAAACACCACCCCTCAGCATGACACCCTACACTGCCCGAACACCACTGCACTGCCCTAAACCCTGAAACACCACCCCCAGCACGACCCCCTACACTGCCCAAACACCACTGCACTGCCCTAAACCCTGAAACACCACCCCCTGCACCGCCCCCTACACTGCCCGAACACCACTGCACTGCCCTAAACCCTGAAACACCACCTCCAGCACAACCCCCTACACTGCCTGAACACCACTGCACTGCCCTAAACCCTGAAACACCACCCCTTCACGACCCCCTACACTGCCCAAACACCACTGCACTGCCCTAAACCCTGAAACACTACCCCCAGCAAGACCCCCTACACTGCCTGAACACCACTGCACTGCCCTAAACCCTGAAACATCACCCCCAGCAAGACCCCCTACACTGCCCGAACACCACTGCCCTAAACCCTGAAACACCACCCCCAGCACGACCCCCTACACTGCCCGAACACCACTGCACTACCCTAAACCCTGAAACACCACCCCCAGCACGACCTCCTACACTGCCCGAGCACCACTGCACTGCCCTAAACCCTGAAACACCAGCCCCAGCACGACCCCCTACACTGCCCGAACACCACTGCACTGCCCTAAACCCTGAAACACCAGCCCCAGCACGACCGCCTACACTGCCCGAACACCACTGCACTGCCCTAAACCGTGAAACACCAGCCTCAGCACGACCCCCTACACTGCCCGAACACCACTTGCACTGCCCTAAACCCTGAAACACCACCCCCAGCACGACCCCTTACACTGCCTGAACACCACTGCACTGCCCTAAACCCTGAAACACCACCCCCAGCATGACCCCTACACTGCCCGAACACCACTGCACTGCCCTAAACCCTGAAACACCACCCCCTGCAAGACCCCCTACACTGCCCGAACACTACTGCACTGCCCTAAACCCTGAACCACCATCCCCAGCACGACCCCCTACACTGCACGAACACCACTGCACTGCCCTAAACCCTGAAACACTACCCCCAGCAAGACCCCTACACTGCCCGAACACCACTGCCCTAAACCCTGAAACACCACCCCCAGCAAGACCCCCTACACTGCCCGAACACCACTGCACTGCCCTAAACCCTGAAACACCAGCCCCAGCACGACCCCCTACACTGCCCGAACACCACTGCACTGCCCTAAACCCTGAAACACCACCCCTGCACGACCCCCTACACTGCCCGAACATCACTGCACTGCCCTAAACCCTGAAACACCACCCCCAGCATGACCCCCTACACTGCCCGAACACCACTGCACTCCCCTAAACCCTGAAACACCACCCCCTGCACGACCCCCTACACTGCCCGAACACTACTGCACTGCCCTAAACCCTGAAACACCACACCCAGCACGACCCCCTACACTACACGAACACCACTGCACTGCCCTAAACCCTGAAACACTACCCCCAGCAAGACCCCCTACACTGCCCGAACACCACTGCACTGCCCTAAACCCTGAAACATCACCCCCAGCAAGACCCCCTACACTGCCCGAACACCACTGCCCTAAACCCTGAAAAACCACCCCCAGCAAGACCCCCTACACTGCCCGAACACCACTGCACTGCCCTAAACCCTGAAACACCACCCCCAGCATGACCCCCTACACTGCCCGAACACCACTGCTCTGCCCAAACCCTGAAACACCAGCCCCAGCACGACCCCCTACACTGCCTGAACACCACTGCACTGCCCTAAACCCTGAAATACCAGCCCCAGCACGACCCCCTACACTGCCCGAACACCACTGCACTGCCCTAAACCCTGAAACACCACCCCCAGCACGACCCCCTACACTGCCCGAACACCACTGCACTGCCCAAAACCCTGAAACACCAGCCCCAGCACAACCCCGTACACTGCCCGAACACCACTGCACTGCCCTAAACCCTGAAACACCAGCCCCAGCACGACCGCCTACACTGCCCGAAAACCACTGCACTGCCCTAAACCCTGAAACACCAGCCCCAGCACGACCCCCTACACTGCCCGAACACCACTGCACTGCCCTAAACCCTGAAACACCAGCCCCAGCACGACCGCCTACACTGCCCGAAAACCACTGCACTGCCCTAAACCCTGAAACACCAGCCCCAGCACGACCCCCTACACTGCCCGAACACCACTGCACTGCCCTAAACCCTCAAACACCAGCCCCAGCACGACCCCCTACACTGCCCGAACACCACTGCACTGCCCTAAACCCTGAAACACCACCCCCTGCACAACTCCCTACACTGCCCGAACACCACTGCATTGCCCTAAACCCTGAAACACCACCCCTCAGCATGACACCCTACACTGCCCAAACACCACTGCACTGCCCTAGACCCTGAAACACCACCCCCAGCACGACCCCCTACACTGCCCAAACACCACTGCACTGCCCTAAACCCTGAAACACCACCCCCTGCACCGCCCCCTTCACTGCCCGAACACCACTGCACTGCCCTAAACCCTGAAACACCACCTCCAGCACAACCCCTACACTGCCTGAACACCATTGCTCTGCCCTAAACCCTGAAACACTAGCCCCAGCATGACCCCCTACACTGCCCGAACACCACTGCACTGCCCTAAACCCTGAAACACCACCCCCAGCACGACCCCCTACACTGCCCGAACACCACTGCACTGCCCTAAACCCTGAAACACCAGCCCCAGCAAGACCCCTACACTGCCCGAACACCACTGCACTGCCCTAGACTCTGAAACACCAGCCCCAGCAAGACCCCCTACACTGCCCGAACACCACTGCACTGCCCTAAATCCTGAAACACCAGCCCCAGCATGACCCCCTACACTGCCCGAACACCACTGCACTGCCTAAACCCTGAAACACCAGCCCCAGCACCACCACCTACACTGCCCGAACACCACTGCACTGCCATAAACCCTGAAACACCAGCCGCAGCACAACCCCCTACACTGCCCGAACACCACTGCACTGCCCTAAACCCTGAAACATCAGCCCCAGCACGACCGCCTACACTGCCCGAACACCACTGCACTGCCCTAAACCGTGAAACACCAGCCTCAGCACGACCCCCTACACTAGCCGAACACCACTGCACTGCCCTAAACCCTGAAACACCACCCCCAGCACGACCCCCTACACTGCCTGAACACCACTGCACTGCCATAAACCCTGAAACACCACCCCCAGCACGACCCCCTACACTGCCCGAACACCACTGCACTGCCCTAAACCCTGAAACACCACCCCCTGCACGACCCCCTACACTGCCCGAACACTACTGCACTGCCCTAAACCCTGAAACACCATCCCCAGCACGACCCCCTACACTGCATGAACACCACTGCACTGCCCTAAACCCTGAAACACTACCCCCAGCAAGACACCCTACACTGCCCGAACACCACTGCACTGCCCTAAACCCTGAAACATCACCCCCAGCAAGACCCCCTACAATGCCCGAACACCACTGCCCTAAACCCTGAAACACCACCCCCAGCAAGACCCCCTACACTGCCCGAACACCACTGCACTGCCCTAAATCCTGAAACACCAGCCCCAGCATGACCCCCTACACTGCCCAAACACCACTGCACTGCCCTAAACCCTGAAACACCACCCCCTGCACGACCCCCTACACTGCCCGAACACCACTGCACTGCCCTAAACCCTGAAACACTACCCCCAGCAAGACCCCCTACACTGCCCGAACACCACTGCCCCTAAACCCTGAAACATCACCCCCAGCAAGACCCCCTACACTGCCCGAACACCACTGCCCTAAACCCTGAAACACCACCCCCAGCAAGACCCCCTACACTGCCCGAACACCACTGCACTGCCCTAAACCCTGAAACACCACCCCCAGCACGACCCGGTACACTGCCCGAACACCACTGCTCTGTCCAAACCCTAAAACACCAGCCCCAGCACGACCCCCTACACTGCCCGAACACCACTGCACTGCCCTAAACCCTGAAACATCACCCCCAGCAAGACCCCCTACACTGCCCGAACACCACTGCCCTAAACCCTGAAACACCACCCCCAGCAAGACCCCCTACACTGCCCGAACACCACTGCACTGCCCTAAACCCTGAAACACCACCCCCAGCACGACCCCCTACACTGCCCGAACACCACTGCACTGCCCTAAACCCTGAAACACCACCACCAGCACGACCCCCTACACTGCCCGAACACCACTGCACTGCCCTAAACCCTGAAACACCAGCCCCAGCACAACCCCATACACTGCCCAAACACCACTGCACTGCCCAAAACCCTGAAACACCAGCCCAAGCACGACCGCCTACACTGCCGGAAAACCACTGCACTGCCCTAAACCCTGAAACACCAGCCCCAGCACGACCCCCTACACTGCCCGAACACCACTGCACTGCCCTAAACCCTCAAACACCAGCCCCAGCACGACCCCCTATACTGCCCGAACACCACTGCACTGCCCTAAACCCTGAAACACCAGCCCCAGCAAGACCCCCTACACTGCCCGAACACCACTGCACTGCCCTAAACCCTGAAACACCACCCCCAGCAAGACCCCCTCCACTGCCCGAACACCACTGCACTAAACCCTGAAACACCACCCCCAGCAAGACCACCTACACTGGCCGAACACCACTGCACTGCCCTAAACCCTGAAACACCACCCCCTGCACGACCCCCTACACTGCCCAAACACCACTGCACTGCCCTAAACCCTGAAACACCACCCCCTGCATGACCCCCTACACTGCCCGAACACCACTGCACTGCCCTAAACCCTGAAACACCACCCCTCAGCACGACACCCTACACTGCCCGAACACCACTGCACTGCCCTAAACCCTGAAACAGCACCCCCAGCACGACCCCCTACACTGCCCAAACACCACTGCACTGCCCTAAACTCTGAAACACCACCCCCTGCACGACCCCCTACACTGCCGAAACACCACTGCACTGCCCTAAACCCTGAAACACCACCCCCAGCACGACCCCCTACACTGCCCGAACACCACTGCACTAAACCCTGAAACACCACCCCCAGCAAGACCACCTACACTGGCCGAACACCACTGCACTGCCCTAAACCCTGAAACACCACCCCCAGCACAACCCCCTACACTGCCTAAACACCATTGCTCTGCCCTAAACCCTGAAACACTAGACCCAGCATGACCCCCTACACTGCCCGAACACCACTGCACTGCCCTAAACCCTGAAACACCACCCCCAGCACGACCCCCTACACTGCCCGAACACCACTGCACTGCCCTAAACCCTGAAACACCAGCCCCAGCAAGACCCCCTACACTGCCCGAATACCACTGCACTGCCCTAGACTCTGAAACACCAGCCCCAGCAAGACCCCCTACACTGCCCGAACACCACTGCACTGCCCTAAACCCTGAAACACCAGCCCCAGCATGACCCCCTACACTGTCCGAACACCACTGCACTGCACTAAACCCTGAAACACCAGCCCCAGCACCACCACCTACACTGCCCGAACACCACTGCACTGCCCTAAACCCTGAAACACCAGCCCCAGCACAACCCCCTACACTGCCCGAACACCACTGCACTGCCCTAAACCCTGAAACACCAGCCCGAGCACGACCCCCTACACTGCCCGAACACCACTGTACTGCCCTAAACCCTGAAACACCAGCCCCAGCAGGACCCCTACACTGCCCGAACACCACTGCACTGCCCTAAACCCTGAAACACCACCCCCAGCACGTCCCCCTACACTGCCCGAACACCACTGCACTGCCCTAAACCCTGAAACACCACCCCCTGCACCACCCCCTACACTGCCCGAACACCACTGCACTGCCCTAAACCCTGAAACACCACTCCCTGCACCGCCCCTACACTGCCCGAACACCACTGCACTGCCCTAAACTCTGAAACACCACCCCCAGCACGACCCCCTTTACTGCTCGAACCCCACTGCACTGCCCCAAACCCTGAAAAACCACCCCCAGCACGACCCCCTACACTGCCCGAACACCACTGCCCTAAACCCTGAAACACCACCCCTGCACGACCCCCTACACTGCCCGAACACCACACCACAGCACTGCCCTAAACCCTGAAACACCATCCCCTGCACGACCCCCTACACTGCCCAAACACCACTGCACTGCCCTAAATCCTGAAACACCACCCCCAGCACGACCCCCTACACTACCCGAACACCACTGCACTGCCCTAAACCCTAAAACACTCCCCCCAGCACGACCCCCTACACTACCCAAACACCACTGCACTGCCCTAAACCCTAAAACACTACCCCCGCATGACCCCCTACACTACCCAAACACCAATGCACTACCCTAATCCCTAAAACACTACCCCCGCACGACCCCCTACACTACCCAAAGACCACTGCACTACCCTAAACCCTAAAACACTACCCCCGCATGACTCCCTACACTACCCAAAGACCACTGCACTACCCTAAACCCTAAAACACGACCTCCTACACTACACAAACACCACTGCACTACCCTAAACCCTAAAACACTACCCCTACACTACACAAACACCACTGCACTACCCTAAACCCTAAAAAACTACCCCCAGCACGAACCCCTACACTACCCAAACACCACTGCACTACCCTAAACCCTAAAACACTACCCCCAGCATTACCCCCTACACTACCCAAACACCACTGCACTACCCTAAACCCTAAAACACTACCCCCAGCAGTACCCCCTACACTACCCAAACACCATTGCACTACCCTAAACCCTAAAACACTACCCCCAGCAGTACCCCCTACACTACCCAAACACCACTGCACTACCCTAAATCACTACCCCCATCACGACCCCCTACACTACCCAAACACCACTGCACTACCCTAAACCCTAAAACACTACCCCCAGCACGACCCCCTACAATACCCAAACACCACTGCACTACCCTAAACCCTAAAACACTCCCCCAGCATGACTCCCTACACTACCCAAACACCACTGCACTACCCTAAACCCTAAATCTACCCCCAGCATGACCCCCTACACTACACAAACACCACTGCACTACCCTAAACCCTAAAACACTACCCCAGCACAACCCTCTTCACTACCTAAACACAACTGCACAATTTGTTACAGGCGTTGCAACGCAGGCCTGTGGTGCTTACTGGAAGTACCTGGTGGGCTGGTTGGGCCCCAGGGACCCTCAAGATTCAAGGTGACCTAATACCCCAACTTAAAACGCTCCACAGGGCGCGTTTGCACAGTGGTGAAGGGAGGGGCGGGGCCTCAGGTGACATGTGCGCAAACACGCCCTGTGGTGCGTTTAAGTTGGGGAATTAATTCCCTTTGAATCCTGAGGGACCCTGGGGCCAACTAGCCCACCAGGTACCTTCAGTAAGCACAACAGAGTTGCGTTGCAGAGAGGTGAAAAAGGTGCGTGGCCTCGGAACGCCTCTCTGCAACTGAGCTCTGTGGTCCTAACTGTAGGTACCTGGGGGGCTAGTTGAGCCCCAGGGACCCTCAGGATTCAAGGGGACTTAATCCCGCAACTTAAAACGCGCCACGGGGCGCGTTTGCACACATGTCACCTCAGGCCCCCTCCCTTCACCACTGTGCAAACGCGCCCTGTAGCGCGTTTTAAGAGGTAGTTTTAATCCCCTGCCCTATTATGTACTAGGGACTTGCAGAGGAGGTCATGCTAATCACAGGGGTACCCCAATGCATAGTGTTCCCTAGTGTATGTAGGTGTTTTCACTGTATTCTAAGTGTCTTTTAGCATAGCACTGGCTCTGGTTAGTCAGAGTCAGTTACCACCAGTACCCGTCTGAAAAAGTTGTGGGCACAGGATGATTTTGCAACAAGGACTCTTTCTGCTCCTCTGTTGGTTCTTTCTGCACATCTTTTGCTTCTTTCTGTGCGTTTTTCTTCTTTCTTCACATGTCCTACCTCTGTAGGCATAGTTAGAAACTAGCATTTAAAAAACCTTTGAAATTCACTTAAAAATCATAGGTTTCAGGCACGTTATAGTTAGAAATTAGCATTTAAAAAACCTTTGAAATTCACTGAAAAAACCATAGGTTTTAGGGACAGTTATAGTTAGTTGGACATTTCACTCGTACAAAACCATAGAAATTCCCCCGTTATAGTTAGTTCAGCTAACTATAACTCGCGCCCCGCAATGCACTGCTGATGACGTCACATATTACATCACTCATGACATGGTCAGTGACATCACTGATGACATCTCAAATGACATCACTGATGACATCATCCATGTGATAATTTCATGCATCTTCTCACACCCTAATATAACTTTTGATACACCCACTCTAAATTACTGACTGCCATTCTCAAAACCATAGACACTCCAACACCAAAAACTACATACCCGCTCACTGATTCTTAGGTCTACACACACATCCACTCACTCACCCGTACAGTCACTCATACTTACAGTCACTCAGTACAGGACTATCATATGCACTCATACACCTATATAAACACTCACACACCGCCACTCATCCATAGAGGTACTCACACACCTAGTCAGTCATGCAAAAGATTAATCACACACCCATTTACTCACCTATACAGTTATACACACACCAGCTCACTTACTCATACAAATACTAGCACATTCTTACGCTCTTATACAATAACTGATACAAGCACACACACATCCATACAGCCACTCTCACTATCACATACTCTCACTTATAGCCATTTAAATACTCTAACACACATATATACTGCCTTTTACATATATAGTTACTCGCACATGTACCACTGAGATATACATTCACTCACTAACACACCCATACACACACTCACCCACCCAAGCAGTCCATCACAGATGCACTCTTGAAATCATGCACCCAGTGAATCACCCACTCACACATCTATGTACAGAGTCACACACACCCCACCCACACAAACACTCAGGCAGCCATACAGATACTCAGAGAACCAATCAATAACCCATATAGACACTCATGTAGCTATTCGCAAATCCATGCATCCACTTACACACCAACAAACAGACGGATACAGACATTCACACAGTTTAGTCACAAACCCATGCATTCAGTAAGATACGTTTAATCACTCACTTGTAGAGTCAGTCACTCACGTACTAAATCATCCATTCAGACACTTATACACCCACTCATTCTTCAATACGCCTTTCCCTATATATATTAAACATATTTAAACTTTACAGAAACACACAGTCACTGGATGATGTCATCAGTGATGTCATCAGTGATGTCATTTGAGATGTCATCAGTGATGTCATCAGTGATGTCACTGACCATGTCATGAGTGATGTAATATGTGACGTCATCAGCAGTGCATTGCCGGGGCGCGAGTTATAGTTAGCTGAACTAACTATAACGGGGGAATTTCTATGGTTTTGTACGAGTGAAATGTCCAACTAACTATAATTGTCCCTAAAACCTATGGTTTTTTCAGTGAATTTCAAAGGTTTTTTAAATGCTAATTTCTAACTATAACGTGTCTGAAACCTATGGTTTTTTCAGTGAATAAATAAAGACAAACATGGAGCCGACACACAACATCTACGATACTATGTGATTGACTCCGTACCAGCTAGCAGGAGAGGGGGTGACCGAGAATCAAAATTAAGAAAACTGGAAACTAAATACATACTAGAACTAGATTCTAAATACCCGGGAGGCCTCAATATCACGGAGGATCTTCACACCTGCCTCTATTAGATGTAAGCCAGCACATATTCATTCTAGGTGTTAGCACTATTTGTACATGCTGAACATTTAAGTACATCTATCTATATTTTGCCCTCCGATAAACCATACAGTCTTATGTTTCCCATGTAACTTGTGATCAGGTATCTCTCCTCTTCTTAGCGATTTACAGTATTTATGAACGGATTATATTTATGCACTTTTTAAATTTGATACTTGTATTTATATCTATATACGGGTATTTATTGAGAGAAATACAAATCTTTTTACATAAGAATTTTTTTTTAATCTATATTTATGTATTTAATCTTTGATATATTTAATAAGGATTTGGATATGTGCGTATTTATTCATTTGTTCGTTTACCTGTATTTCTCTAACCATGTATTCACTAGACCAATGGATATATATGTATACACGTTTATAATTGTCTTGAAACTCCCAACTCATCTCAGATCCGCAACAATAGGCGCAATCGGGTATTCAAACCGGGATTATAGTGATTACATACATCACAGTGATTTCGGGCTCTGAATCCTGTTAGAATGTATATCAGGCGTTAAGATAAATCTATTTATTGTCTTGGGGGTTGTTAAATTGTGAATTTGCATCATGCACTTATAACAGAGAGAGAAAAGAAACTCTTTATTAGCACTTTATTTATAATTTTAATCATTATACTGTCACACAAGCACGAGCACTTTACCAGCCATAGAGGAGCACAGAAGAATTCAGAACACACAAATATACTGTTACTGCTACTTATAGGATACAATGACACAGTTATCTGTATATTTAATACAGCAGAGTCTGGGTGCATTATTTGGGATTTTACAAATAATGCAGTCGAGGTTTTATTTACACAAAAAGATTGTCTTTTTTTAACTGCTTTCCTCTACTTTTTTAACTTTTAAATTGTATTCAAATTGTATTAGAATTTAATTGTTATTTACCAGACCTCTAAAGATTACAACAAAATTGTCATGACATTTTAAAAGTAACAGATATAGCAAATTAAATGATCCTTAAACGTAGGATGCACTAGATGCTGTGTTATGTAAAACGTCATCATGAATGAAATATTTCTTCTATGTCTATGGCTTTGTTTGCACATGTGATTTTAATTTGGAGCACTTATCACTTTAAAAGTATGGCGGTAACGCGTATCATTTGTCATGTGATCAAGGCCTGTGGTGGGCTGAAACGCGTTGTGGCGAGACTTGCACCTTGAAATAAACAGCTTATAGCACATTTCGGTGGTCCGTTCCGTTTATTCAGAGGATTGGAGGAGTAGCGGAATTTAGGTATGTGATCAAGGGCTGTTTGAGCCCGAAACGCGTCATCGTTTTGTGAGGAGAAGGTCGCAATAAAAACATCTTGCCTGATACCTTGTGGTCCGTCTCTCCCTCATCGCCATTCGGAGGTTGCGGGAGGTTTTGAATCTTTTGGATATATATATATATATATATATATATATATATATATATATATATATATATATATATATATATATATGTATGTATATGTATTACCTACTGGCGGTCGCCAGTAGGTAGTTATAGTTAGGACAAGTTTCCAAAGGAAAGACGTTTTTTGTTTTCCCAATAACTATGGCGCCGGTTGACGACTCTCCGCGAAATTTTCAAAACTAGTGACCCGCTCCGGTCACCTCATGTCTTGAAAGTTTCGGGGTGATTCGTCAAGCGGGGGCTGAGAAAAAAGGGGGTCCCAAAACACGTTTTCCCCATGTTATTTTCCATAGGAAACTTTAGACAAAGTTACAGCCCGAACTGCTGAACGGAATTACACCAAATTTGGCAAAAAGGTAGGTCTTGGTTCAGAAAGATCCCTTTTGTTAAATGGTGTAAATCCGTTCAGTAGTTCCTGAGAAATTGAAAAAGAAAAAGTTTCGATATCTATGGCCGCGGTGGATTCGCGAACCCTCCCGAGCACCAGATGCACTCTGATTGGCTGCCAACACTCCAAACCAGGAAGTGTTGGCAGCCATCTTGTGACTCGGTAGAACCGAATCACAAGAAAACAGTAAAAAAAAGGTTAAAAAACAAGAAAAGGGGGCAGGGTAGAAACACCCTGACCCCTAGGCCTGTTCAGGGGGTCTCACAAGGACCCCCAGGGCCAAAAAGCATTTTTTAAATAATTTCGGCGGAATTCGTATTGGGGTTGCAAATCCCGCCGAAATTATTTAAAAAAATGAAGCGTGGGCTCCCGCGCTTCATTTAAATGAGGCCCCCGGGTGGGCCAGGTTCCGGGGGCATTGTCCAAATAATAATAGCGGGGTCCGTGGGGGCCCCCACAGACCCGGGAACCGCCACCTCCCCGGGGCTATGCTGATTATTTGCGGGGCACGCGGCCCCCCCACAGCCCCGGGGACCGCCACCTCCCTGGGGCTTTTGACAAAAAAATGCATGGGGGGCCGGGGACTGCCCCTCCCTGGGGCTTCTTTAATTGTATGCGGGGGCACGCTGCCGCCCTGCAGCCCTGAAGACTGCCACCTCCCCGGGGCTCTGTTTAAAAAAATTTTAAAAAGAAGTGTGGGGGGGCAAGAGCACCCCCACACGCCCCGGGGACCACCACCTCCCCGGGGCACTCTTTTGTCAATTTCGGGGGTCCGTAACCCAGCCCCGGGGACCACCACCTCTCCGGGGCTTTCTAAATGAAGGGAGGGGGCCTCGCGGCCCCCTCCAGGAGCCCTCGATGGCCCTGGGGACCGCCACCCCCAGGGCTGGCTCCTGCAGTGTCCCGGGGTGCCCACTCCCGGGACACTGCTGTTTGCTATGGCAGGGCGGGAGCCGCGCGGCTTCCGCCCTGTCATAGCAAACTCTGCTTTGCTTCATTGAAGCGAGAGCAGGGAAACCTGCTCTCGCTTCAATGAAGCAAAGCAGGAATGCTTTTCCACAAGGGGAGCTGCATGTCATCAGCTCCCCTTGTTGAAAAGCAATGCTGGCTCCCGCAGGAGGCGGGGAGCCGGCGGGACCGTGGGGGCATTGGGGCTCCCCCCACGGTCCCCAACAGAGCAGCCAGGCCCCGGGGGATGGGATCCCCGGGGCCAGAAGTGGCCCGGGAGGGGGGCCACGCGGCCCCCCTCCCCAAGAATAAAAAAAAAAGAAAAAACAGGATAAGGCCGGCCACGGGGGATGGTGTCCCCGGGGCCATAAATAGCCTGGCCTCTGGAGGGGGCCACGGGGTCCCCCTCCCGATTTCTTTTTTTTTTTAAAAAGGCTGCCAGGCCCCGGGGGATGGGGTCCCCGGGGCCAAAAGTGGCCCAGGGAAGGGGGTCACGCAGCCCCCCTCCCATAACAGTCATTTAATAAAAATAAAAAAAAGGAACCGACGAGTCGCGGAGGCCCCGCCCCTCCCTGCAGCACTGTGCAAACGCGCCCCTGGTGCGTTGTAAGTTGGGAATTAATTCCCTTGATTACTGAGGGTCCTGGGGCCAACTAGCCCACCAGGTACCTCAAGTATGCACCAGGGAGCTGCATTGCAGAGAGGTGGTCCTAGGCCACGCCCCTTTTTACACCTCTCTGCAAAGCAGCTCTGTGGCGCTTATTGGAGGTACCTGGTGGGCTAGTTGGCCCACAGGGACCCTCAGGATTCAAGGGGACTTAATCCCCCCAACTTACAACATGCTAGGGGGCGTGTTTGCACAGTGGTGCAGGGAGGGGGCGGGCCTGATATAAGAAGTTAGCAATCCTGCTGTGTGGGACTTACTGGTGGTAATAAAAAGGTAGTTGGCCCCCAAGGTTGACGTTGGGGGCTAACTAGTCCTCCAGTAAGTCCCACACAGTGGGATTGCTAAGAGGTGTTTGAAGGCCACGCTCACCTTTCTCCACCACTCTGCAAACGCGACTGCTATGTTATAGTTAGAAATTAGCATTTAAAAAACCTTTGAAATTCACTGAAAAAACCATAGGTTTCAGGGACGTTATAGTTAGAAATTAGCATTTAAAAAACCATTGAAATTCACTGAAAAAAACCATAGGTTTCAGGCATGTTATAGTTAGAAATTAGCATTTAAAAAACCTTAGAAATTCACTGGAAAAAACCATAGGTTTCAGGGACGTTATAGTTAGTTGGACATTTCACTCGTACAAAACCATAGAAATTCCCCCGTTATAGTTAGTTCAGCTAACTATAACTCGCGCACCCGCAATGCACTGCTGATGACGTCACATATTACATCATTCATGACATGGTCAGTGACATCACTGATGACATCTCGACATCACTGATGACATCATCCATGTGAAAAGCTGATGCACCTCCTCACACTCTAATATAACCTTTGATACACCCACTGTAAAATACAGACTACCATTTTCGAAACCATCGACACACCAATACCAGTTACTACATACGCACTCACTGATTCCTAGGTCTACACACATATCCACTCATTCACCCATACAATCACTCATACATGCAGTCACTCATCAATACAACACTATCATAAGAACTCATACACCTATACAGACACTCACACACCACCACTCATCCAGAGTTACTCACACACCTAGTCAGTCATGCAAAGAATCAATCACACTTCCATTTACTGACCTATACAGTTATACACACACCACATCACTTATTCAAAGAGAAACAAATGTATACTTACTCTCTTATACAATCACTGATACAAGTACACACTCATCCATACAGCCACTCTCACAATCACTGACTCTCACGTATAGTCATTTATATACTTCAACTCTCACATACACAGCCTTTTACATATGTAGTTACTTGGACATGTACCATTGAGACATCCATTCACTCACCAACACAACCATACACACACTCACCCACCCATACAGCTGTTTCCACATGCACTCTTGAACCCATACACACAGTGAATCAACCACTCAAACATCTATGCACAGAGTCACACACCTCCCACCTACCCACACACACACTCAGGCACCCATACAAATACTCAGGCAACCAATTTAACCGATATAGACACTCATGTAGCTACTGACCAACCCATGCAGCAGCTTATACAACAATAGACAGACTGATACAGACATTCACACAGTTTAGTCACTAACTCATGCATTCAGTAAGACACATGTAATCACTCACTTAAACAGTCAGTCACGCACCTACTAAATCCTCCATCCAGACACTTATACACCCACTCATTCTTCAATACACCTTGGCATATATATAATACATATTTATACTTTAAAGAAAAACACAGTCACTGGATGATGTCATCAGTGATGTCGTCAGTGATGTCATCAGTGATGTCATCAGTGATGCCACTGACCATGTCATGAATGACGTCATCAGCAGTGCATTGCGGGTGCGCGAGTTATAGTTAGCTGAACTAACTATAACGGGGGAATTTCTATGGTTTTGTACAAGAGAAATGTCCAACTAACTATAAAGTCCCTGAAACCTATGGTTTTTTCAGTGAATTTCTAAGGTTTTTTAAATGCTAATTTCAAACTATAACGTGCCTGAAACCTATGGTTTTTTCAGTGAATATATATATATATATATATATATATATATATATATATATATATATTATCTACTGGCGGTCGCCAGTAGATAGTTATAGTTAGGACCTATTTTCCATAGGAAATCCGCAACATTCTATTTGAAATAACGTTGGCGCCGGTTGACGAATCTTCGCGAAAGTTTCCAACTTGTTGGGGCGCTCCGGTCCGCTACTATCCTGAAAGTCTCGGGGTGATTCGTCAAGCGGGGGCCGAGAAAAAAGGGGGGTCCCAAAACGTGTTTTCCCCATTCATTTTTCCATAGGAACCTTTAGTCGCAGCTACAGCCCAAACTGCTGAACGGAATTACACCAAATTTGGCAAAGAGGTAGCCCTTGGTTCAGTATCGTGCCTTTTGCTTAAATGGTGTAAATCCGTTCAGTAGTTCCTGAGAAAATCAAAAGTAAAATCACATATATATCTGGGCGGAGCCTAACCACACATGTCATCGTGAGATCTGATTGGCTGTCAGCACTTCATCCTGGAATTGCTGGCAGCCATCTTGGGACCAATATAAATGATAATACCCCATTGAAATGCATTGTAGTGAATCAAAGATTTTGAGGGTTACCAAAAGGAGAACTATAAAGGGTGATAACAGACTTTAGTTACATTAAAATTCATTTGTTGATGGTACCATACTAATTTCAGGAATTGTGGTGTGTTCTAAGGTGATTTTACCCTGTGAAAAACCTTCTGCTGGGATATCATGAATCATGTTTGAGAGAAAACTATTTTCACATGCTTGTCCCATAGAGTTTTGGAAGGTGCTCCAGAAGCTAAAATGAGAGCATATTTTCTGTAAATTCACATTATCTTTCTCAGTCATGTGAGAATGAAGTCTGACATTCTCAGTAAAACATGTACATCCAACAAGGGCAGAGACTGTCAGTTGATTCCTTTGTGTTCTACTGCAGCTTCCCAGAGTGTTCTAAAGAACAACTAGAGTGCTAACAGCCTTACTTATGACAAAAGTATGGCACACCTGAAGCCATCTTGATTGGAATAAACTGGTAACACTTAAAACATTTAATTTAAAAAGGAACAAAATGATGGGGTTCATTTTGTCATAGAAATTATGGTTAGTGCTGTAGAAAGAAAAATTAGGACATGTTTCAAGTGTGATCTCAAATATCTTCCTGTTATATTTCAACAGGAGCAGCCTGCCAGTTGATGCCTTTGTGTTCTACTGCAGCTTCCCAGAGTGTTCTAAAGAACAACTAGAGCACTAACAGCCTTACTTATGACAAAAGTATGGCACACCTGAAGCCATCTTGATTGGAATAAACCGGTAACACTTAAAACATTTAATTTAAAAAGGAACAAAATGAGGGGGTTCTTTTTGAAATAGAAATTATGGTTAGTGCTGCAGAAAGAAAAATTAGGGCATGTTTTAAGTAAGATCTCAAATCCTCTTCTATTTCATTATAAAATTCTGACATGCAGACTGAAACAATCACTTTCAATACCAGCAGCAGACTTCCAGTTAACTCCCTGGTGAGCAGTAGCTTTACTACAGTGATCTAATGAGCAACTAGAGTGCTAACATTCTGAATTTATGGCAAATGTGAGACACATCTGAATGCCTTCTTGATGGAATCAAAGTAAAAAACTGAAAGCATTTCCTACTGAGGAGACTGCAGTAAATGAGGAAATTAGGAAACTTCATAACAAAGTAGTCTTCCAAGATGGCCACCAGTGAAAAAAGAGCCCAAATGTAGCACAAATATTACCCAGATGTAGCCCACATATAGCCCAATGACAAAAGTGTGCAAAACACTTTTTATTTTTAGTTTTTTTGCAGTTTTATGTAGTGCAGACTGGTCAGGTATTGGAGGGTTGCATCTTAAAACATGACCCCCCTACACTACAAAAACACCACTGCACTACCCTAAACCCTAAAACACTACCCCCAGCACGACCCCCTACACTAGCACCACTGCACTATCCTAAACCCTAAAACACTACCCCCAGCATGACCTCCTACACTACACAAACACCACTGCACTACCCTAAACCCTAAAACACTACCCCCAGCACGACCCCCTACACTACCCAAACACCACTGCACTAACCTAAATCCTAAAACACTACCCCCAGCACGACCCCCTACACTACCCAAACACCACTGCACTACCCTAAACCCTAAAACACTACCCCCAGCACGACTCCCTACACTACACAAGCACCACTGCACTACCCTAAACCCTAAAACACTACCCCCAGCACGACCACCTACACTACACAAACACCACTGCACTACCCTAAACCCTAAAACACTACCCCCAGCACGACCCCCTACACTACCCAAACACCACTGCACTAACCTAAATCCTAAAACACTACCCCCAGCACGACCTCCTACACTACCCAAACACCACTGCACTAACCTAAAACATGACCCCCTACACTACACAAACACTACTGCACTACCCTAAAACACTACCCCCAGCACGACCCCCTACACTGCACAAGCACCACTGCACTACCCTAAACCCTAAAACACTACACCCAGCACGACCCCCTACACTGCCCGAACACCACTGCACTGTCCTAAACCCTGAAACACCAGCCCCTGCACGACCCCCTACACTGCCCGAACACCACTGCACTGCCCTAAACCCTGAAACACCACCCCTAGCACGACTCCCTACACTGCCCGAACACCACTGCACTGCCCTAAACCCTGAAACACCACCCCTTCACGACCCCCTACACTGCCCGAACACCACTGCACTGCCCTAAACCCTGAAACACCACCCCCATCACGACCCCCTACACTGCCCGAACACCACTGCACTGCCCTAAACCCTGAAACACTACCCCCAGCAAGACCCCCTACACTGCCCGAACACCACTGCACTGCCCTAAACCCTGAAACATCACCCCCAGCAAGACCCCCTACACTGCCCGAACACCACTGCCCTAAACCCTGAAACACCACCCCCAGCACGACCCCCTACACTGCCCAAACACCACTGCACTGCCCTAAACCCTGAAACACCACCCCCAGCACGACCCCCTACACTGCCTGAACACCACTGCTCTGCCCAAAACCCTGAAACACCAGCCCCAGCACGACCCCCTACACTGCCCGAACACCACTGCACTGCCCTAAACCTTGAAACACCAGCCCCAGCACGACCCCCTACACTGCCCGAACACCACTGCACTACCCTAAACCCTGAAACACCACCCCCAGCACGACCCCCTACACTGCCCGAGCACCACTGCACCGCCCTAAACCCTGAAACACCAGCCCCAGCACGACCCCCTACACTGCCCGGACACCACTGCACCGCCCTAAACCCTGAAACACCAGCCCCAGCACGACCGCCTAAACTGCCCGAACACCACTGCACTGCCCTAAACCCTGAAACACCAGCCCCAGCACGACCCCCTACACTGCCCGAACACCACTGCACTGCCCTAAACCGTGAAACACCAGCCTCAGCACGACCCCCTACACTGCCTGAACACCACTGCACTGCCCTAAACCCTGAAACACCACCCCCAGCACGACCCCCTACACTGCCCGAACACCACTGCACTGCCCTAAACCCTGAAACACCACCCCCTGCATGACCCCCTACACTGCCCAAACACAACTGCACTGCCCTAAACCCTGAAACACCACCCCCTGCATGACCCCCTACTCTGCACGAATACCAGTGCACTGCCCTAAACCCTGAAACACTACCCCCAGCAAGAGCCCCTACACTGCCCGAACACCACTGCACTGCCCTAAACCCTGAAACATCACCCCCAGCAAGACCCCCTACACTGCCCGAACACCACTGCCCTAAACCCTGAAACACCACCCCCAGCAAGACCCCCTACACTGCACGAACACCACTGCACTGCCCTGAACCCTGAAACACCAGCCCCAGCACGACCCCCTACACTGCCCGAACACCACTGCACTGCCCTAAACCCTGAAACACCACCCCTGCATGACCCCCTACACTGCCCGAACACCACTGCACTGCCCTAAACCCTGAAACACCACCCCCAGCACGACCCCCTACACTGCCCGAACACCACTGCACTGCCCTAAACCCTGAAACACCACCCCCTGCACGATCCCCTACACTGCCCGAACACTACTGCACTGCCCTAAACCCTGAAACACCACCCCCAGCACGACCCCCTACACTGCACGAACACCACTGCACTGCCCTAAACCCTGAAACACTACCCCCAGCAAGACCAACTACACTGCCAGAACACCACTGCACTGCCCTAAACCCTGAAACATCACCCCCAGCAAGACCCCCTACACTGCCAGAACACCACTGCTCTAAACCCTGAAACACCACCCCCAGCAAGACCCCCTACACTGCCCGAACACCACTGCACTGCCCTAAACCCTGAAACACCAACCCCAGCATGACCCCCTACACTGCCCGAACACCACTGCTCTGCCCAAAACTCTGAAACACCAGCCCCAGCACGACCCCTACACTGCCTGAACACCACTGCACTGCCCTAAACCCTCAAACACCAGCCCCAGCACGACCCCCTACACTGCCCGAACACCACTGCACTGCCCTAAACCCTGAAACACCACCCCCAGCACAACCCCTACACTGCCCGAACACCACTGCACTGCCCTAAACCCTGAAACACCAGCCCCAGCACAACCCCGTACACTGCCCGAACACCACTGCACTGCCCTAAACCCTGAAACACCAGCCCCAGCACGACCACCTACACTGCCCGAAAACCACTGCACTAAACCCTGAAACACCAGCCCCAGCACGACCCCCTACACTGCCCGAACACCACTGCACTGCCCTAAACCCTCAAACACCAGCCCCAGCACGACCCCCTACACTGCCCGAACACCACTGCACTGCCCTAAACCCTGAAACACCACCCCCAGCAAGACCCCCTACACTGCCCAAACACCACTGCACTAACCCCTGAAACACCACCCCCAGCAAGATCACCTACACTGGCCGAACACCACTGCACTGCCCTAAACCCTAAAACACCACCCCCTGCATGACCCCCTACACTGCCCAAACACCACTGCACTGCCCTAAACCCTGAAACACCTCCCCCTGCACGACCCCCTACACTGCCCGAACACCACTGCACTGCCCTAAACCCTGAAACACCACCCCCAGCACGACCCCTACACTGCCCAAACACCACTGCACTGCCCTAAACCCTGAAACACCACCCCCTGCACGACCCCCTACACTGCTGGAACACCACTGCACTGCCCTAAACCCTGAAACACCACCCCCAGCACGACCCCATACACTGCCCGAACACCACTACACTAAACCCTGAAACACCACCCCCAGCAAGACCACCTACACTGGCCGAACACCACTGCACAGCCCTAAACCCTGAAACACCACCCCCTGCACGACCCCCTACACTGCCCAAACACCACTGCACTGCCCTAAACCCTGAAACACCACCCCCTGCACGACCCCCTACACTGCCCAAACACCACTGCACTGCCCTAATCCCTGAAACACCACCCCTCAGCACGACACCCTACACTGCCCGAACACCACTGCACTGCCCTAAACCCTGAAACACCACCCCCAGCACGACCCCCTACACTGCCCAAACACCACTGCACTGCCCTAAACCCTGAAACACCACCCCCAGCACGACCCCCTACACTGCCCGAACACCACTGCACTGCCCTAAACCCTGAAACATCACCCCCAGCAAGACCCCCTACACTGCCTGAACACCACTGCCCTAAACCCTGAAACACCACCCCCAGCAAGACCCGCTACACTGCCCGAACACCACTGCACTGCCCTAAACCCTGAAACACCACCTCCAGCACAACCCCCTACACTGCCTGAACACCATTGCTCTGCCCTAAACCCTGAAACACTAGCCCCAGCACGACCCCCTACACTGCCCGAACACCACTGCACTGCCCTAAACCCTGAAACACCACCCCCAGCATGACCCCCTACACTGCCCGAACACCACTGCACTGCCCTAAACCCTGAAACACCAGCCCCAGCAAGACCCCCTACACTGCCCGAACACCACTGCACTGCCCTAAACTCTGAAACACCAGCCCCAGCAAGACCCCCTACACTGCCCGAACACCACTGCACTGCCCTAAACCCTGAAACACCAGCCCCAGCACCACCACCTACACTGCCCGAACACCACTGCACTGCCCTAAACCCTGAAACACCAGCCCCAGCACAACCCCCTACACTGCCCGAACACCACTGCACTGCCCTAAACCCTGAAACACCAGCCCCAGCATGACCCACTACACTGCCCGAACACCACTGTACTGCCCTAAACCCTGAAACACCAGCCCCAGCATGACCCCCTCCACTGCCCGAACACCACTGCACTGCCCTAAACCCTGAAACACCACCCCCTGCACGACACCCTACACTGCCGGAACACCACTGCACTGCCCTAAACCCTGAAACACCACCCCCAACATGACCCCCTACACTGCCCGAACACCACTGTACTGCCCTAAACCCTGAAACACCACCTCCAGCACAACCCCCTACACTGCCTGAACACCATTGCTCTGCCCTAAACCCTGAAACACTAGCCTCAGCATGACCCCCTACACTGCCCAAACACCACTGCACTGCCCTAAACCCTGAAACACCACCCCCAGCACGACCCCCTACTCTGCCCGAACACCACTGCACTGCCCTAAACCCTGAAACACCAGCCCCAGCAAGACCCCCTACACTGCCCGAACACCACTGCACTGCGCTAAACTCTGAAACACCAGCCCCAGCAAGACCCCCTACACTGCCCGAACACCACTGCACTGCCCTAAACCCTGAAACACCAGCCCCAGCATGACCCCCTACACTGCCCGAACACCACTGCACTGCCCTAAACCCTGAAACACCAGCCCCAGCACCACCACCTACACTGCCCGAACACCACTGCACTGCCCTAAACCCTGAAACACCAGCCCCAGCATGACCCACTACACTGCCCGAACACCACTGCACTGCCCTAAACCCTGAAACACCAGCCCCAGCATGACCCCCTCCACTGCCCAAACACCACTGCACTGCCCTAAACCCTGAAACACCACCCCCTGCACGACCCCCTACAATGCCCGAACACCACTGCACTGCCCTAAACCCTGAAACACCACCCTCTGCACAACACCCTACAATGACCAAACACCACTGCACTGCCCTAAACCCTGAAACACCACCCCCTGTACCGCCCCCTACACTGCCCGAACACCACTGCACTGCCCTAAACCACCACCCCCAGCACGACCCCCTTTACTGCTCAAACACCACTGCACTGCCCCAAACCCTGAAACACCACCCCCAGCACGACCCCCTACACTGCCCGAACACCACTGCCCTAAACCCTGAAACACCACCCCCTGCACGACCCCCTACACTGCCCGAACACCACTGCGCTGCCCTAAACCCTGAAACACCACCCCCTGCACGACCCCCTACACTGCCCGAACACTACTGCACTGAACCCTGAAACACCACCCCCAGCACGACCCCCTACACTGCCCGAACACCACTGCACTGCCCTAAACGCTAAAACACCACCCCCAGCATGACCCCCTACACTGCCCGAACACCACTGCACTGCCCTAAACCCTAGAACACTACCCCCAGCACGACCCCCTACACTACCCGAACACCACTGCACTACCCTAAACCCTAAAAAACTACCCCAGCACGAACCCCTACACTACCCAAACACCACTGCACTACCCTAAACCCTAAAACACTACCCCCAGCAGTACCCCCTACACTACCCAAACACCACTGCACTACCCTAAACCCTAAAACACTACCCCCAGCAGTACCCCTACACTACCCAAACACCATTGCACTACCCTAAACCCTAAAACACTACCCCCAGCAGTACCCCCTACACTACCCAAACACCACTGCACTACCCTAAATCACTACCCCCAGCACGACCCCCTACACTACCCAAATACCACTGCCATACCCTAAATCCTAAAACACTACCCCCAGCACGACTCCCTATACTACCCAAACACCACTGCACTACCCTAAACCCTAAATCTACCCCCAGCAGGACCCCCTACACTACACAAACACCACTGCACTACCCTAAACCCTAAAACACTACCCCCAGCACGACCCTCTTCACTACCTAAACACAACTGCACAATTTGTTACAGGCGTTGCAACGCAGGCCTGTGGTACTTACTGGAAGTACCTGGTGGGCTAGTTGGGCCCCAGGGACCCTCAGGATTCAAGGTGACCTAATCCCCCAAATTAAAACGCTCCACGGTGCGCGTTTGCACAGTGGTGAAGTGAGGGGGCGGGGCCTCAGGTGACATGTGCGCAAACACGCCCTGTGGTGCGTTTTAAGTTGGGGAATTAATTCCCTTTGAATCCTGAGGGACCCTGGGGGGCCAACTAGCCCACCAGGTACCTTCAGTAAGCACAACAGAGTTGCGTTGCAGAAAGGTGAAAAAAGGTGCGTGGCCTCGGAATGCCTCTCTGCAACTCAGCTCTGTGGTCCTAACTGTAGGTGCCTGGGGGGGCTAGTTGGGCCCCAGGGACCCTCAGGATTCAAGGGGACTTAATCCCGCAACTTAAAATGCGCCACGGGGCGCGTTTGCACACATGTCACCTCAGGCCCCCCCTCCCTTCACCACTGTGCAAACGCGCCCTGTAGCGCGTTTTAAGAGGTAGTTTTAATCCCCCTGCCCTATTATGTACTAGGGACTTGCAGAGGAGGTCATGCTAATCACAGGGGTACCCCAACGCATAGTGTTCCCTAGTGTATGTAGGTGTTTTCACTGTATTCTAAGTGTCTTTTAGCATAGCACTGGCTCTGGTTAGTCAGTCAGTTACCACCAGTACCCGTCTGAAAAAGTTGTGGGCACAGGATGATTTTGCAACAAGGCCTCTTTTTGCTCCTCTGTTGGTTCTTTCTGCACATGTCTTGCTTCTTCCTGCACTTTTCTTCGTCTTTGTGAACTTCTGTTGCTTCTTTCTGCATTTCTTTTGCTTCTTTCTGTGCGTTTTTTCTTCTTTCTTCACATGTCCTACCTCTGTAGGCATAGTTAGAAACTAGCATTTAAAAAACCTTTGAAATTCACTTAAAAAATCATAGGTTTCAGGCACGTTATAGTTAGAAATTAGCATTTAAAAAACCTTTGAAATTCACTGAAAAAACCATAGGTTTCACACACGTTATAGTTAGAAATTAGCATTTAAAAAACCTTTGAAATTCACTGAAAAAACCATAGGTTTTAGGGACAGTTATAGTTAGTTGGACATTTCACTCGTACAAAACCATAGAAATTCCCCCGTTATAGTTAGTTCAGCTAACTATAACTCGCGCCTCCGCAATGCACTGCTGATGACGTCACATATTACATCACTCATGACATGGTCAGTGACATCACTGATGACATCTCAAATGACATCACTGATGACATCATCCATGTGATAATTTCATGCATCTTCTCACACCCTAATATAACTTTTGATACACCCACTCTAAATTACAGACTGCCATTCTCAAAACCATAGACACTCCAACACCAAAAACTACATACCCACTCACTGATTCTTAGGTCTACACACACATCCACCCACTCACCCGTACAGTCACTCATACTTACAGTCACTCAGTACAGGACTATCATATGCACTCATACACCTATATAAACACTGACACACCGCCACTCATCCATAGAGGTACTCACACACCTAGTCAGTCATGCAAAAAATTAATCACACACCCATTTACTCACCTATACAGTTATACACACACCAGCTCACTTGCTCATACAAATACTAGCACATTCTTACGCTCTTATACAATAACTGATACAAGCACACACGCATCCATACAGCCACTCTCACTATCACACACTCTCACTTATAGCCATTTAAATACCCTTACACACATATATACTGCCTTTTACATATGTAGTTACTCGCACATGTACCACTGAGATATACATTCACTCACTAACACACCCATACACACACTCACCCACCCAAGCAGTCCATCACAGATGCACTCTTGAAATTATGCACCCAGTGAATCACCCACTCACACATCTATGTACAGAGTCACACACACCCCACCCACACAAACACTCAGGCAGCCATACAGATACTCAGAGAACCAATCAATAACCCATATAGACACTCATGTAGCTATTCGCAAATCAATGCATCCACTTACACACCAACAAACAGACGGATACAGACATTCACACAGTTTAGTCACTAACCCATGCATTCAGTAAGATACGTTTAATCACTCACTTGTAGAGTCAGTCACTCACGTACTAAATCATCCATTCAGACACTTATACACCCACTCATTCTTCAATACGTCTTTCCCTATATATATTAAACATATTTAAACTTTACAGAAACACACAGTCACTGGATGATGTCATCAGTGATGTCATCAGTGATGTCATTTGAGATGTCATCAGTGATGTCATCAGTGATGTCACTGACCATGTCATGAGTGATGTTATATGTGACGTCATCAGCAGTGCATTGTGGGGGCGCGAGTTATAGTTAGCTGAACTAACTATAACGGGGGAATTTCTATGGTTTTGTACGAGTGAAATGTCCAACTAACTATAACTGTCCCTATAACCTATGGTTTTTTCAGTGAATATATATATATATATATATATATATACATATATTTATTTACTGAAAAAACCAAAGTTGACAACAGGGATGTTATAGTTAGGAAATAGAATTATAAACACCATAGAAATTCACTGAAAAAAACAGAGGCAACCATCACCAAAGATATAGGCAAGTCAAAAAATATATGTATATATATATAGTTAATATTATTATATAATCTATAGACAGACTTGTCTGTGTACTTTTGAGCCTTATGATTGAGCTACAAACTTGGTAGTGTACTCTCAAACACAAGCCCTTTTGAAAAGTATAGGAACTTCAAAACGCGTTGTAGCTGCTGTTCCAGGGTTTCCTGTTGGAGCCTATGCTGCTCTCACACAACATTTGAGAGCTCCTGTGTAGGTTTTCACTTGCCCTCACTCTTGTACTAGGTTCTTTATAACTGTCAAAACCCCATTCAGAAGGCAAACATGAGTTTCTGGGCCCAACCGTGGCGGTTGAGGCTTTTTACTACTGATGTTTCAGGACCCGACCTACTGTTGGTCCTGAGTAACTGGGCCAATTACTCAAAGAATTCACAGTAACAGCAATAGTGAGGCTGGTTATTCAATGTTTAATTTTGGGGGTGACACCCAGATGCGGCCACGCTAGTCCAGTTCAGCAAATCCTAATTTCGGCCTTAAGAGTCAACTTTAATAGCACGCTACACACTGAGGTGCATATTTATGAAGATTGCAGGGCAGTGCAGCAATTCACCTTACTGCGCTGTCCTTTGTCAGAAGGAAAGGGAATGTGCCATATTTAAGGCATACAGCATATTCCTGTCCTTTCCCCCTGCGCTGGTGCCCTTTTGGCAGCCTAGCACAAATGCAGGCACCCTTGCACCATGGTGCAAGGGTGCCTGCATTGCATGCAGGATTGATTTTGTACAGGAAGGGTCACCTTCCGAGCAACAAAAACAATTCTGTGAGGCTTTTTCTTCTTTCTATGTGTGCTGCACACATATAAAGAGGAAGTAACGAGGATAAATAAAGATATTTCTCCTTGTTACGCCTCTCCAGGGAAGGCGTATCAATTTGGCGCAGAACCAGGTTTACCAGGTTTGGTAAATCTGGAAATGTGTCAAAAACCATGGGAGTTGCATGGGAATCCCCATGCAATGCTCATGGAACCCCACCCTTGCACAGAGTAATGCAACAAAGCAATTTGCACTGCGTCACATTCTCCAGATTTATGAAGTAATTCAAAGCCACGCAAAGTGGCTTTGAATGGCTTCATAAATCTGACTTCTTGGTTTGTGTCATGCATGTACCACGTTGCGTGGCACAAGCATGACGCAAACCTCTCATAAATATGCCCCAGAGTTTGTGTAAGTCTCCAGCTGGCCTCGCGTCCTTGAAAAGTCTTACTGGACCTCATGGAAGCTGGCAAGTGCAGATGGATGGGGTGCATCTCGGTGGGCTCTGGTCTCCTGATGCCGGGAGTCCATGACCTCTCATGGTCTTTTCCAAATGACATTTCGGCCTCCTTCAATCTCTGAGCTGCCGTCATCAGTATTGGACTTCCTCCTCCATGGTTTCTTGCAATTGGTGAGTGTACCTCACAGCAGCCTGGGCATGGCAGGCCTGGGAAAAATCCCTGCTTCCATTGCAGCCCCCTCCTAGCGCAAGGGGGTCACTGGTTGGCTCTTCACATGGGTCACAGCCCTCACTTCATGGCGGCCCGCACCTTGCATACAGAGGTTGGCAACTAGTTCTGCAAAAAGACAAGAGACCATACTTCACAGTGGCCCCGCACCTGTAATGATGTGTAACATAGGATTAACCCTTTCTTTTTTTACTTTCCATTAGCTGACTTGCACGTGTTAAAGAAATGTTATGATTTGAGAGTACAGTAATGTATGCTGTAGCCTTGTTGGTATTCAATATGTGGCTCATGACTGCTCAATCACTCTGTGAGTTCCGAATGCCACTGATCAGGTAGTTGCAGATGGAAAACACAGGACGAGGACACACCTCTGTGGGATCCTGCATTTCTATCAATAAACTTGGAATAAAAGGAACCTTTCTTGCCTTGGCAGACATCTTAACCATCTTCACAGGGGGGGCACCGATTGGCGCTACACAAGGGTTACAGCCCTTACTTCACAATGGCCCCTACATTGTATACTGGGGTCACCGACTGGCACTGCAGCAATTGTCCCAACTGGAACAAATTTCTCACACTTTGCTCAGTGGCATCCACTTGGCCGGATCCCTGTTGGACCTCACTCCCTCCAGGCCCTCTCCTCCTCCTCACAGGGACCACTGGTCTTGACAGGCTGGCAGAAGGTTGGAGCTCCAGGGTCAGAGCAAATGGTCTTGACTTCTTGGTGATGGCAAATAACCGAGCAGAAAGACTAGTAGACCTTGGTCCCTAGTTCAAGTTCCAGCAGCAAGAAGTCTTCTTGATTTTCTACTCTGAATGAACAGCACTGTTGAACAAAGTGTGGGACTGATGCTCCAAATTTTGTAGTCCAGAGTCAGGCACAAATGTGATTTAATGTGTGATCCTTTGAAATTCAGGTTATGGGTGTCAGCTCCTTAGAAGTGCCCTCTTTTTCAAAGGGACAATCTGCCACAGCAGGAGCTTCTCAAATTCTTACTGACCAACGATGCCAAAAGAGTAACCAGGGTCACACTTGGCTATCAGCCTCTATTGAAATATGCTGCTTAAAGGTAAGGTTCAAATACCTGAGCCTTCTTCTCTATCAAGATTCCCTGGTCCACAGTGCCAAACTTGTCAGTCACACCATCTACCTAACAAAGCCCAGGCTAAACTGACCAGTTACTCTTCCTGGAATTGAAGAGGCCTTTGATGTGCGCCCCTTCCTTCAGTGTGTGTTCCCACCATAGTCCTCAGGGATGTCAGCAATCCATATCTCCTCTCTGTGGGTTCACCTTCATTTAATCTTTCCAGGCCCTTTGTTTGCACAATGAAATTCCCAGGCTTGAATGTCATGTACTATACACAGGCACTCACATGCATTCCAGCAGGCACTCGCAAATATCACACGCTGCTCTGGCGCTACACACACTCCCTGCACACCAAGAGTAAGTTAAGTACACAGCCATGAAACATTACATGAGTGGGCTAGTATGATGCACTCCAGTAATACAGGTAAAAAGGCCTGTTCATACTACTGACCACAAAACCCATATGCTGCCACAATCGTGCTTGTGCCCTCTACCATCATGGGAGTAGCACTGGGCGTTCTCCTGACAAGACAGCATTACCATGAGACAGGCCTAGGTCATGGCGCACGTCAAAGGTCAGTGTTTAACCATTACAAAAATCATCACTAAGGATTCAGAAATTGATGCAACAGTTCTTTATTTTAAGAGAGCATCGGTCCCAAGATATTATCTGTTACATTACCCTTGGACCTTGGATGTGCTCCTCACTCAAGAAATGTGCACCCTGTAATAATAATTTTATAGAGAACAGATATGTTCCTTTTAAACATACCCCATTTATTCAAATAGTGAAGAATGGGAGAGTGATGTAGTTCAAGTGGTGAGGGGTCCAACACCTACCTGAGACCACAGTACAGTTGACAATATTTCCATTGTTGAGATTGGCAAAGACAAATTCTTCTTTTAGCCTGTTAAATGTTGTTTGGGTTCTGTACATTACCAAGTCATCTATCTTTACTATGCCTCTATATTTCCAGACTTTCCAGTACAACGCCTCCCCTACAATAAGAAACACACTGATCTGCTAAATGAACATCCTTATGTGGACCATTTCTTTTGATTTCAAGTAGTGTGTGAGCTCTATGTCATGTGTGTGTTTGGATGAGTGTTACAATGTAATTGTGAGTTACCATGTAATTGTGAGTTCTGATTTTTCTTATAGAAGATAGGCAAAGATATTGTCAATCTCAAGAGCCCCCTTTCAATATGCACCCATAATGGGCATTCAGTAAGGACTGGCAAACGATGTCCAAGCCAGTAATATTCAAAGTGGGTAGACTCAACCCCCTGCAGTGGTTGCTCAATGTAATCTTGAAGCCTTCAGCATAGGCCTATGACCTTCCTGCACAAACTAGTTAACTAATGCTACTAGAGGGCCTGCAGCACCGATTGTGCCACCCACATGTGTTGCCCTGCAAACATGTCTCAGGCCTGCCATTGCAGTATCTGCGTGTGCAGTTTTAAACTTCCATTTCGACCTGGCAAGTTCACCCACTTGCCAGACCCAAACCTTCCCTTTTATTACATGTAATGCACCCCTAAGGTAGCCCTATGGGCAGGGTGCAGTGTATTTAAAAGGTAGGACATGTACTGTTGTGTTTTACATGTCCTGAAAGTTAAATACTGCTAATTCTGTTTTTCACTATAGCAAAGCCTATCTCTCCCTTAGGTTAGCACTGGATCTGCATTGTAACTTCTTACAAGTGTATCTTCCAATTGGGAGCTGATAGAAAATTGCAGTTTGGTGTCCCTGGCCTCACAATTTAAAAATACATCTTTTAGTGAAGTTGGTTTTTAAAGTGCAGGTCTGAAAATCTGCATTTTCTTACTTTAACCATTCCAAGCCTTTGCCTGTCTCTGAATACACGCCTGGGTCAGGATGACTGTTGGGCTGTTTATGCATTCACTCTAAACAGTCACACAAAGGGAGCTGAGGTGTACCCTGCATATCCTGTCGCCCCATTACCAGGCTGATGGGCCTTCCTGAGCTAGAATGGTGGGAGGAGTTGACACTGACACCTAAATATGGCTGTGCCTGTCCTCACACAAAGAAGCCTCCACCCCTTGTAGTGATTCTTGAGCCAGGGCAGGGAAAAGCAGGGTCTTGTGCACTACAAGGACTTTCCTTTGAAGTTTGCCTGCTTCAAAGGCTGAAATGGGTATAGGTACTGGACCTGCAACACCATATACTCATAACACTTCTGGGTTGAGGACATTCTGCCAGGAAGAAGAGCTGTACAGCTGTCAGGATTGACTGCCACTTTGCTGTTTACTTTGCTGTGTTGGCCTGCTGCTTTGCTGCTCCTGTCCTGGCAGTGAAAGGATTGGACTTTGCTTTCTATATACTGCTTCCAAGGTTCTCCATTGGCTTGAGTTGAGCTTGCCTCATGTTGATAAGTCTTAGGGCCATCAAAGATTTCACCTACCAGTACCTGGGCTCTTCTGCTGAAAGTCCTGACTTGCCAAGTATTGCCTAATCCAGTTCATGTGCCTGTGGAAGTGATTACTGGTGCAACAAGAAGAAACCAAGGCATCAGCGCCGAGCGACTTTGGAACCGGCGCCTGTCTGCAACTCTGACACCGGGCTGCTGCCTTCACTGGAGCCATGGTCCCTCTCAACACACGGACCACGAATTGCACCACAGACTCCGATGACACTGCACCGCTGCCTGCACCAAAGCTGTGGTACTGCTTAATGCACCGACTGCGACTTGCACCCCAGGTCAAATAAAGCAGCAGTGCCCCCGAAGCTCCACCACCCTATGGGTCTCGAGCATGGCACTAATGAAGTCCATGGAGCACCACTCCAACTCCGAATCCTGTGGCCTTGTTCGACATCGATGCAACGGAACCGCAACCTTGCGGCTTGACTTTCGACACCTCATTGACGCCGCTCCATAGTAAGGAACCGAGATACCGTACCTGCAACAGCAGCATCACCTCCCCTGCAGCAGTAAGGAACCGACGCCGCACCGGCCTGTGCGACGCCTCACCTCCTCTGTGTCTTGCATCATCTTTGTTTTTCTCAATGCTTCCAAGGTACTGTACTGGGGTCTGCCCAACTCTGTAACCGTGGAGTTGTCGACGTCTAGCAAGACCAAATAGCTCCGGTTGGAGCTATTTTTGATTCCAAAGAGCTATACCTGATTTAATCTTTAAAAAGTGATATCTTGATTTGTGTATATTGGATTTTTGTTATTTTTGTTATTTTGTTCTTGTTTTATTCAGATAAATATTGGCTATATTTCTAAACTGGTGTGGAGTCTTTTTGTAATGTTGTCACTGTGTTACTGTGTGTGTGTCTGTGTGTATATGTCTGTGTGTACAAATACTTTACACATTGCCTCTAGGATACACCTGACTGCTCAGTACGAAGCTACCAAGGGGGAGAGCAGGAGTTATCTTAGGTGTGTAACTAACCCTGACTAGAGTGGTGGGTTCTGCCTGACTTAGGTGTATACACCAGCCAAGCAGAAACCCCATTTCTAACAACAAGATTTCACAAATTTGTTGGTAAGTAAAGAAGAATCATGCTGAAGACATAATTGAAGCTTGGAGTGACCACCATCTTCACAATTTAGATTCTTCCCCATAGCAAAATATCCACTCTAGACCAGATAGAAAATTCTGGTGACCGTTCCCCGAAATATACTGCGGAACCACAATGAGACCCGCACTCTAGGAGCAGAGAGAAGGCCTGGTGGTTGACATTTACAGAGCAGCTGGGTAGACCAAGAGGGGGACTCAGAGTTAGAGCTGCCCTGGATCAGAGCCCTTGGCAGACCAACAAGCACCATATGAGAGTGCAGTGGGGTGAAAGACCAGAGGCCTTGCCGAGTCCAGATAACTGGAGGTGGAACTGCCTAAGGCGTTTGTTAGACTTGTCAGCCCTTAGGGTGGTCTTCCCCCAAAACCATTTGCCTACTCACCTCCTGTGTGCTGAAATTCATTTTGTTGGCTTTAGGACTCTGTGCACTTTACCACTGTTGGCCAGTACTACAGTACCAGTGCCCACTCCTTAAAACATGCTAAAACTGCACCTGATTGGCACATTTATTCCACGTATAAGTCCCTGTTAAGGTGCTACAACATGTAAGGGCCGGTAAATTAAATCCTACTAGTGGCCCTGAAACACTTATTGTGCTACCTTCTTAAATAGTCTTTTAAAACATGTCTCAGGTCTACCATTGCAGCCTGTGTGCAGTTTTAAACTCCAATTACGACCTGGCTAAATAAACGTTTTACCAGCCCTAAAACTCCCTTTTTAATACATATAAGTCACCCCTAAGGTAGGTCATAAACAGCCCATAGGGAGACTTCAGTTGACACTGCCGCCAGAGGACTCCCCTGCTTCTGAGAAGGAAGACCTGACCTGCTTCCTTCATCCTGGCAGAGTAACGTCAAAGATCAGGTGGCTCACTTCCTGTTCTGAGCTACAGAGACACAACAAGCTCCAGAGGCCTCCTGGCAACTGTCCAGATGACCTGCTGCACTGGACCTGCAACTGGACATGCCTGAGTCCTGCTGGCCTCTGCTGGAATGAGTTCATGATCCCTAAAAGTTGCCTCCTCAGGCCATGGAACCTTGGCTAGCATCATTTGAGCTCCTCTTGTCAAGTTTTGGGCTATTCGGGACCGCAAACAGGCCCATTTGTGCCAAGATTTTGCTGCCCGTGAGGACTGCCAAAGCGAAGCACCAGTGAATCCAACTCTTTGTGTTACTGCGAACGGCAATGACGACTGGCAACAGGGAGTTCTCACTTTACGCTAAAGTGATGACAGCCAGCGATGACCTCTAATGCGAAACTCCAGCAATGCCCGACAGGATCTTTGTGCTACAGTGATGACCGTCCACGACGCCAGGCCTGCTCTTCGCACTACAGCGGCGACCATCCGTGACACTCTCCTTGCTCCTCAAGCCTTCCTCCCCCGTGAACTGGACACTTCACACAGAGTTTGAGAAGGTAATTTTTTCATAGGGACTAGTATGGTCCATGTATACGGCCCACGCTCCATCGCGGTCAGTTTGAACTCGTGACTTTCCCCTGGTCTAGCATGACCAGATTACCGCAAATTACGCATAATGCTTTTAGCTGCTATACTTACATAAATCTTTGAAATTGCATATCTCTGGTTCTACCAATTGTATTTTTCTCGTTTTGGTCTCAAATTATTTATTAGATTTCACTTTATGGGGCATATTTATAAGGACTTAATGCAACAAGAATGTCACTTTAAGTGACGTTCTGGTGACATTAAGTCCTTCGCCTTATTTACAAGATGGCGTTAAACCACTATTCATGCAGCACTTAGCGTGAAAGGGGTGTGCAATGGGTGTTGCAGTGGGCGTTCCACCGCAAAACCCATTGCTTTTTGATGCTGTTCCATATTTAGAAGGTAGAAGGCCAAAAATAAGATCAGGAAATACTTGGTCCTGAATAGGCGATACAAGGAGAAATGTTTAATTTCTCCTCATATTTTCTCTTTCCATGTGTGCTGCATTCTGCAGCACACATAGAAACAGCAAATCACATGTAATGATTGTTTATGCGCAAGAAGGTGTCCCTTCCTGCACATAAACAATCCCCCCTGCAGCACAGCCACCCTTGCAACATGGCACAAGGGTGCCTGCACTGGCGCTAGGCTGCTTCTTTAGCATCAGCGCTGGGAAACACAGGGGTGCACCTCATTTTTGTAAATACGTCACATCCCTGCATTTTGAAACTGACAGAGCGCGTTGCTACTAATTTTGACATAACACCGCGCTCAGCCAGTTTCTAGTATATATGCCCCTATATGTCTAAAGTGATTTTATCTTGTGTTTTCACTTTCTTCCTGTTTGTGTGCTGCATAAATACTTTACACATTGCCTCTAAGTTAAGCCTGACTGCTTCCGACCAAGCTACCAGGGTGTTAAGCAGAGTTAATTTTGTGACTTTTTGTAGTTCACCCTGACAAGGATTGTGGCTGTTCCACTCTAGTATGGATAAGCTAGATACACACCTAAAGATAACCTGTGCTCACCCTCTCGTAGCTTCACACAGAGCAGTCAGGCTTATCCAAAGATGCAATGTGTTAAGTATTTGTGCTACACACACACTCATAGTAACACAATGAAAACACTACAAAAATACTCCACACAGGGTTAAAAAATAGACAATACTTGTATGAGTAAAACAAGACCAAAACAACAAAAATACAGTAATTAGAACGGTAGTTATGAATCTTTAAAGAATAAATCAAAAAGTAGTGCTTAAATGCAAATAGCGTTAAGGGTTACTTGAGGTCACGCTTGACCAGGAAAAATCCAAATTTCAGGCCAACTGCAATGGAGGGCAGGCCGGCTACAGGACTCACTCAGGTCCTGCTGAAAAAGTATCTTGAATGGAGCAAGCGTTGACATCGAAAACTCAATGCTTCGGTTCTGATCCACGCAAGCAATGAAGGCTTCATTGTCGAACCCCTTTACGATGAAGACACTGCATCGTCGTCGACCTGCGCTGTCCGTCATCATGGAGCCGCACAGTCCATCGAAGCGATGCCATCATTCGGCTTCTACGTTGGCGTCGAAAAGCAATGCATCAGTTCCAATCAGTGCAAAGTCATCACTAAGTCGATTTTGATGGTTCTGGACAGCAGAAATCACCTTTCGAGGGCACAGGGCTGGATTGGCACCACTTGACAGGGTAGGACTCACAGATGGCAGTCCAGGTACTGTTGCAGAGTTGAAGGAAGTCTTTGATGGCCCTGAGACTTCAGAACAGGAAGCAAGCCAGCAAGCTCTTGGAGTCACTCTGGGTTCAAGTGAAATGGGTCTAGTCCTTGTCCTCAGCAGGGTAGAGATCATCAGGGAGCAGGAAGCAGGCAGCAGGGCAGCACAGCAAAGCAGAAAAGCAGTTCTTCCAAAGCAGTAGCCAAGTAGAGTGGCAATCCTTGTAGCACAAAAGGCGTTACGCCTGGCAGAGTTCTTCACAGGTCCAGTAGTGTACTGTCTTGGTAGGGTCAGAGGACCAGTATTTATACCCAGTTTGCCTTTGAAGTGAGGGTGACTTCAAAGCAGGCCCTTGAAGTGCACAGGTCCAGACTATCAGTATGGGGTACTCAGCCCTTTGTGTGGGAAACAGGACACTGCCTACTCAGGTGTGTCAGCTCCCCCCCTCTTCCTCCCCAGGGAGAGCTTTCAGAATGCAGATTAATGCAGATGTGTTCTTTGTCACACCCACCCTTCCTCTATTTGTGGCTGTCTAGAGGGAATGCACAAAGTGTAGCTGTCACCGACCCCAGACGTGTATTGGAGACAGGCTGCAAGGCACACAGAGAAGCAAGAGCAAAGAAATGTCCACAGTGGCATTTCTAAAACAGTAATGTTAAATCCAACTTTACAAGTAAAGAGTATTTATCATTACCATTCCAAAGATTTGAAACATGCTGCGGCTACTCCTTTTTAATCAGGAATTACAGCTTATAAGTGTTTTAAGGAATTCCCAATGTTAGCCTATGAGAGGAGTAGGCCTTACAGTAGTGAAAAATGAATGTAGCTGTTTGCCACTCCTAGGACATGCAATACTTACCAGACATGTCCTACCTCTTACTTACAGAGCACCCTGCCCTTAGGGCTACCTAGGGCTTATCTTAGGGGTGACTTATGTATAATAAAAGGGGAGTTTAAGGCTTTGCAAGTAGTTTTAAATGTCAAGTCGAAGTGACAGTAAACTGTACTCACAGGCCCTGCAAAGCCAGACCTGAGGTAGATTCGAAAGGCTACTTGGGTGGGTGGCACAATCAGTGCTGCAGACCCACTAGTAGCATTTAGGTTATATGCACTGGTATACCACTTTACAAGTGACTTCAAGTAAACTAAACATGTCAATTGTGTATACGCCTATGTTACCATGTTTAGGGGAGAGGTACATGCAGTTTAGCACTGGTCAGCAGTGACGTGCTCAGGGTCCTAAGGCCAACAGAAAAAAAGGAGGAGGAAAACAAAATGTTTGGGGTGATCCTTCAAAGAGGGCCATTTTCCAGCAATTTGCTACCCTGGATTCTCTCCTACTGGCCTCTTTTAACTCCCCCTTCGATAGGTGTGAGGACACCATGACTTTAAAATTACCAACCTTCAGAGTCACAGTGGTTTTCACTAATATATTCCTGACCTGCAATGCCCATTTTAGTTCACTCCTTGTTATTTCACTGGCACAGAGGGCTGAAACCTTTTGTACATTTGAAGACCAAAGTTTATCCCAAAAGCGCATGGAAGCTTTACAGGCTACGAAATTCCAAGCCTGAAGGTCCCCTTCCAGTCTTATTTCTGGGCACATTGTGATTTTTTGGTAACCCCAACAGTTGTTTCAGGCATTTACCCTCACACTTATCCCAACATGTCTCTGCACTTAAGGTCAGCAGTTCAGCACCATATAAGTATTGTGTAGGCACCATAGCATTATAAGCAGATAATACTATGGTCAAAGATGGTCCTTTAAAGGTATTTTTGAATTTTAGCAATCCTCAAATAGTGGATACTGCCCAAGCCTCCACATTTTCTTTGTGTATGGCCCAATTTATTTTCTTAGTAAACATCATTCCTAGGTATTTATATGAGGTTTCGACCTCCACCATCTTGTTGCCCAATAACCACTTATACGGTTTAATTTTTTCCCCTAGATTAATTATTCCTATTTTCTCCAAAATAACCTTTAGTTCATTATCCACACAATGCGTATTGAACCTTTACAGTTTTCTTTGGAGGCCTACCTGGGTCAAATCTAAGATGGCCCAGTCATCCGCATAGAGGAGGCGCCTTATATGCCTTCCTCCCATTTTTGGTGAGAAATATTTGGTATTAGCAAGAACTTGGGGAAGATCTGCAACAAATAGTGAGAACAGTGTAGGGGCAAGAACACAACCCTGCCTCACCCTATTACCCAGTGAGATTATCTTAGAAAGCGCTCCACTTTAATCTAATTCCACTTGGGGCCAATTCTGGCAGTGCAATTCCTGGAGGATTGCAAGTAAGCTACTGGGAATTGCCAGATGTCGAAGCTTACCCCACAGAATACTATGATCCACAAAATCAAAAGTGGAACTAAAATCAAAACAACAAAAAAGATTCCCCGTACTTTCAATTGCCTTCTGTCCAAGTGCCCACAAACTAAAGCAATGGTCAAATGTTGTGTGTCCTTGCTTAAAGCCTCCTTGTTCCATTGGCACAAGGTTATTGGTCTCGAGTCCGTCCTTTAAGAACAATAGAATTACCTTGGAATACACTTTAGGTCTGACATCGAGCAAACCTATCAAGCAAATCTTTTGTGTATGGGCTTAATTATTGCATCCTTCCAACTTTGTGGAAAAATACCCCTTTTTGTTATAAAAACAAAGGCTTTGGAAAAAAAGCTAGTCCACCACTTAGGGTTGGATTTTAAAATAATAGCAGGTAGATTATCCGGACCAGCTGCCTTAGTTAGCATAAGGAAGTATATCAGTTTAATTAAGGACTGTTCAGAGAATAGTTCCATTAATTCCTCCCCTGGACCAGGCTCAGAGGTTTGAGAGAACACCAGCCTTACAAGTTTAGGCATACAAGAGTTAATGTGGACTTTAACTTGCAAAGGATCTCTTTAAGAATGTGGGCCTCAGCTCTCAGAGACTCGTTTCTTGGGAGGGATGATTCCAATAAACTATGCAGGGTCTTTTGCATCAATAAGAGAACGTCCAGCATCAGGAGCGGCCAGACAGTGAGAAGTCCATATTCATGGTAGACAAGGGCCAGATTCCCTTGGTTGCCCCACGTGCAGAGACACACCTGCATCATCAATCTTAGTGGCTATCACTCCCCTAGACATACCAGCTTCAGGTGTTTCCCTTCTCCTCTCACTTCTCCTTTCCCCTCTGATTCTCGAGACCCCTCCTCAAACCCCGGAAAACTTAGTCTAGATGGGCAGAATAAGCAGGGAGAAGAAGATAAGCAGGTGGATCATTTCGATATCTTTAAACATACCCAGGACCTCCCTCTACTGGGTATCCAGCATCTCAAAATCATCTCCTGAGGGAGAGACCGCAGGGCCAGCATTTGCAGAATCCTGTGACACTATACTTTTAAAGTGTTTCCCCACAAAATCCTTAATTGAAACAGCTAATGTCTTTGCTAAACAATGTACAGTGCCTTTTTCAAGGGATTGATCTGCTTTGAAGGGACTTGCTTAATTTCCTAAGTGAAACGTTATTCAATCCAAAAGAGTCTCTTGTATCAACTGCAGGCACCCTCACTTTCCCGGCTCCTTTACTGTTCTTAAAGGAAGCCTGGGGCTTAGAGCCTTTTTTCTTTTGGGGAGGCATCCCTACACAAACCCCACAGTTGGCTAGAGATGCCTAATAAGCACTCTGGCTATTTTGTACCAATAAAACAAAATTAGAAGCAAATATGTACTTCTTAAGTGCACTCCACTTACTTCCTCCTCCAACATGCTGTGACTGCTCTGAGATACCGTCGCCACCACCCTTCAAGGCGACTAGACTGCGCCAAACAGATTAGGACAGCAATGGCCAGGAGCTGGAATACCTGCAGGTAAATTCTCCCACAAGTTCACAAATTTGTGATCAGCTTCGCATGGAACCGGAAGTGCTCTCAAACCACTCAATTGTGTTTCCTTCTTAGAGACTACAACCCACAACTTGCAACAGTCGTGAGCCCCGACTCCGCACGGCATTTACTCCACACAATCAGCTGTCTAAGCCATCCAATCCCCATAAAGGCACAGCGAGCGAGCGGGCGCGAGCAGGGGAGTCGGCATGAGAACGGTCTCAGAGCACACGTCACGTGTCGAGCATCAAGCGTTAGGAGGAGAGGTGGAAGGGAAAATACATACTTCTGGTTCTACTGAATGGGTTTTTTGTCATTTTGGTCTCAAATTATTTATTAGATTGCACTCTATTTTTCTAAAGTGATTTTGTCTTGTCTTGTGTTTTCACTTTCTTTCTGTTTGTGTGCTGCATAAATACTTTACACAATGCCTCTAAGTTAAGCCTGACTGCTTCCTGCAAAGCTACCAGAGTGTTAAGCACAGGTTAATTTTGTGACTTTTTGTGGTTCATCCTGACAAGGATTTTGGCTGTTGTCTGAGTGGGGTTTCTACCCCTCTCAATCATGGACGTCATATAGGGGTCGCCAGGGGTCGCTGATGCGAACGCTGGCATTACCCTTGTGACTCACAGCGCTGCCTTTGTGATCCCTAGCATCAGCAGTGGCAAAATTAGTGCCAGAAACAGAAGTAGCTCATCCTTATGGACGTCGGTGGGGGCTTCACTCTCCTTATTTTTTGTTAATTTTTCATTATACTAATAGTGAATAATATCACATTATTCACTATTAGTTTAATAAAAAATGGAGTACAAATAGTTGGAATATAACTTTTCCTGGCAGCTGAGGTAAGTAAAAAAATGCTTTTAAATGTACGTATGTTGTGTGTTTGCTTATAGTTTTGAGTGTGTTTATGTAAGAGAGAGTGTGTGTATGTGTGAACCTGTGTGTATGTGTAGGCAGAGTGTGTGTGTTTGTGTGAGTGTGTGTATGTATGTGTGAATACGTGTGTATGTGTAAGTGTGCGTATGTGTGGCCATGTGTATGTGTGAGTGAAAGTAAAGGTTAAAGGGCATGTGAAGTCACTTCCGCTACCCTTGGCATTTTGGTGAATTGACGTCCATTCTCTCAACTAACAACTCAATTTCTTGCAGTTCCCAAATACATTTTTCTTTCCAATTCAATCACTCACCCAATCGCACTTGCGTTAAGGTCCAGCGTTCATAACAAAACATGGTGACACAAATGTCAGTGATGCAAAGTTTGTGCTATTCATATTTATTCACCACACTGCACCCATATTTGGATTTCCAGTTTCAAAATCATTGCAACAAGCATACATTATATAACTATCAGCATTTCACTTTATGGCAGAACAACTTAATATGTATGCCTGAGTTGTAAAGGCCATGCTTAAGTTGTGTCTGCAGGTGCGGGGAACCAACACTCATTTTTGGGGGTCAGGAGGTATTTTTCATCAATACTGTTAGACCTGGCATCTTTTGGCGTGGTCTCCACTGGCCTTTTTGGCTTCTGACCTCATGTTTGGACCTTGTTTGCTGTCGTAGAACTTTTAGCACTTTGACTCTGCTATTCAGTGCCAAAGCACTGTGCTTGTCATATACATACTGGTAATTGGTGTATACATGATTGACTGATTTGAGTTAGCTGTAAGTCCCATGTCTAGGGGTAAGACATACTCCTAGAGCATGTAACACAAGTACTCCTCCGTGGGCCTGCATCACTGGTTTTGCCACCCATGGAGGTAGCTCTTCAAATGCGCCACAGGCTTGGCCTGCCGGGGCCTCTGTGTACAGGTTACTTTTACTCGGCTTGGCATTTAAAAAGCTACTTGCAGAGGTTCTGCATGTCTCTCGCTACATCGGAGCACTCTCTGGGGGCAGGGTGCGGTATCAGGAAGGTGTGCTACATGCACTGGTAGTAAAGGGCACCAGATGGTGTGTTCGGTACTGTGGGGCCTGCTTCTCGCATTGACTAACATGAGGGACCAATGGAAAGGCTATTGAGCAGTATTTCCTATGTGCAGAAGAGTAGCAGTATAGTGTGCGATATTGATGAGTTAGTAATGGCAAATCCTCTCTGGTCGTGCGAGTGGATTCGACATTACTATTGTGGAAATGCCACTTAGGGAAAGTGGGCATTTCTGTGCTTGTGACTCTGTGTGCCTATCAGCCTGTCTCCAATCCACATCTGAGTGCTGGGGGGACAGCTATATCTGTGCATTCCTGATAGAAGGCCATAAGCTAGGGTCTCAAAGGAAACTGCAGACCTCTGACTCTGAGGGGCCTTCCTGGGACGGACACAAGGGTGTGGAATTGTCACCTGCATTCTAAGGGGCAAGGTCTTGGCCCCACTAAAGATATTGATTAAGCCTCCCAGGGTAGGATGGCAATCAGGACAACATTTAGAGAGAGATGGTGCATTTCAAAGGTGGCCTTTTGGAACTGATCTCATTTTCAAAGGCCATTGTGGGTATAACTACTGGGACTCTGCCCTCAGGAGTTGGAGACGCTTTTGGAATTGGAACCATACTACGCTGGTTCGACACTGGGACGGTGGCAAGAGGAACCATTGGGGCAGGAGGGACTTCAACTGGATTATCTACAGACTTGTGGTGCCCTGGGGCTTGTCATGCTCCAGGAAGGGTACTATCACTTGGTCAATTTTGCCTGTTGTTGCTGGCCTGCTGCTAATTGCCAACTGTCATGGTGTAGGTCCCTAAGCACTCTCCAAGAGCCGGTTGGCGGGCCTCCAGTCCACGAGATCACAAGGACAGAAAGGATCTCCCTGTTTCCAGGAGATCGTAAGGAACATGCGAGGTGCGGCAGAAAAGGGTGGAAGTGATCATCGGTTAGGACAAGTACCATCCTGACGTACGCTGTAATCACACTGTTCAGAGGAGTGTGCTCATAAAGATCAGTGGACCACCTTGTGTGTCAGAACGTAAGCAGTTCAAGAATTGCTAGGGAAGTTTGCAGAGTCCAAGGGACCTGTGCTTGCAACCAGAAGCTTGTACTAGCTCGTACTCCCTAGCGGGTGGTGTCTGAGGGGTGTTGGGGAGGTTTTCCGAGTCCACGGGACCTGAGCTGGAAGCCTAGACTGTCTCCAACCTCCAGATTGGGAGGACGACAGTGCCTGACATCGCTGCCTCCATCCGAGGTGACCAACTCCCTTTCCCCGGACCCACGCCACAAGGTACTCTCTTGTTGAGAATATGGTGACTGGACGCGAGGGGTCTCGTTGTGCCTTGTGTGCACCCACGGCTGGCTGCCTGGAGCAACTGCAGCTTGCACGTCAACCTGAAGGGAAGCATTTCCCCAATTTGGAAGCGCACCAGCTTCCGGTGTTACAGTCTTTTCTTTGCCTACGGGAGTGATAGTGATCCCACACTCATGAAGGTGCCGCTGGGTGGCTCAAGGTTTAATCTGGAGGAACAAAACCAAGTAACTGTTTCCTTCTGCTTTAGGTGGTCCCGACAATCTAATCAGAGTGTCACCAGTTGGTGCAATGTGTATCGCTGGCTGGTGTAGTTTGAGTGGCTGAGGGGTTGGGTCACTAGGGGTAGTCAAAACCTATGATTTCTTAACCGTTACAACTGTACGGGTGTATGTGATATTAGGAATGTTGGGTTAAATGCTAATGTGTTAGCAGGAAATTGGAATACCACTGAACAGCATGCATATATATTTCTGTCGCTTTTGATGTGGGAGGGATTGCTTGGATCGTGAACACCTCTGGGAAGTACACACATGGGTTTATGTTGCTTACGAGGCTGAGTGGATAACGGGTCAAGTGAATGCCTATGACTAGTACATATTTGTTCATGCTGTTCTACTGCTAGTGGGACAATTCGCCAATTTCATATAAGTGTAAAGCATATATCTAATGTGTATGTCATCTTGATTTCACTGTGTGTGTAATCCAAAGACCAGAGTTTTTTACATACGGTGTGGAGTCTTTTTGTAGTGTACTCAGGGTGTTGCGAGGGTGGGGTTGTGCCAGTACTTTACACTTTGACCCTGATGATTAGCCTGCCTGCTCTGTGCCAAGCTACCAAAGGTGAGCACAGGTTATTGGACAAGTGTATCCTACTTGTCATATCTAGGACGGTGGATTCTGTCTGGTTTTGATGCATCCCAGCCAGCCAGAAACCACTGGATCTAATAATTACATTTTGAGCAATGGAGAAAAAGGCATAAAAGGAGAAAGTAGGAGGGGGAGGAAGATAGGAAAACAGTGAGAATGAAAAAAGCATGAATGGAAAAAGAACTTGCCAAGTGGAGATAAAGAGTCGAAGTGTAGGGTGGTGGAAGAAAGATGGATGAGGAGGAATCAAGACTACTTATTCAACAACTCAGGCATTTGGCAGCTCAAGAGTTGAGCTCATGATAAAACTTGGGAACCCTGCACCACTTGCTTGCATATTTATTTAAATAGTTATTTCTTTTTTTATCTATTTATTTATGTACTTATGTATGCATTTATTTGTGTATCAAGCTGTGCACTTTTAGAACTGAGTCTATTTTGTAAGTGCCAATATTCACATCATTATACTTTTCAAGGATGTGACTTTGATAACACAAACATAAACGGAAATCATTGACTAGGCGTTGTGACAGACAAAATGCCTCTGTTTTATGCAAGCACTACAGTCTCTGAGTTTTATTTGGGGACATGGTAGAGCACCGAAGGCACCCATCCAGCACTAATTTGTCATAGCATGAGTTCTAAAAATAAATCTCGCGCTCTATCGGAAGAGGGTGGATGGCACTGCTGCTTAGCCGGTTTAAGAATGCTTCCATGGCTCCACATGTGAAAGTGATATTTGAAGCCCATTTCAGTCATGGGAAGTGTTTTGCTTTCTGGCTCCAAATTTCGGGTGTTAGTTCGCTTTTTATCTAGTCTTAAATTGGACATAAAAGCTTAACTAATACAGTGTCGACTATATAAACTCGTCTAATCTGCAGGTATGTGGGACATTTTAGTGAATAGTTTTGCTCCTCAGATTAGCAGTCATGAATATTTCTCGAATTAGCACAGAAACAGGAGCGCGGATCACATGGGAAGAATCATGCGTCTGTCAGGGTTTGCCCAAGCAAACCACCTGCTCTGAAAACATGGAACTGTCTTCAAGAGAATAAATTATGTAACATTCTTCTCGAAGCGCCACGTGTAAATTGTTTAAAAATTTAGAGGCGCCCTCCAGGGTTTCATTGGCTTGAGGATTTGCTGTCCAATGCTCTGTTGGCAATCGACAGAAGGCTGATAATGTAATATTTATGATCTACACCAACTGTACTTAATAGCGTATTTATCCAGGTGCACCTGGCCGAGCGCTTGAAAGGTTACTTAGGAAAAGGGAAACCATCATGTTACATTATTATCCTGTGGGAGGTTTTTTGCACTGGACAGAAGGAAAAAAGGCAGTTTAGTGTATGTAAACACCTTAATAATGTATCATTTGGCACCCACACACTATAATAAGAGTTTCGAAGAGCCTGTGCGTCTATTTGAATGCAGCGGAACAGATGGAAAAAGGGTATATGAACAAGCATTGGCAATGCCAATTGGTCGTTAACCTTTGCATACAAGTTAGACTAATTGACATTGCCAGTGCTTGTTTATAGTCAAGATACGCTTTATTCGATTTACAATATCAAATCTTAAAAGCAGAATACATAACAATAAGCATGAATAAATTAATTAATGTAATCGCAATTTGACAGATATATAGTAAAATAACATCATTAAAAGTTAAAAAGAATATATAAAAAAGACAGCTATTTACAGTTTACAAAAAGAAAAGGCTAAAAACAAGTTTCAATATGGCCTTAACCTGGATAAAACCAAAATCAATTAAACAGAAGATGGACCTTACATAGTTTTCCTTGTTCTTATCACCCCTTTCAAGTATTTTACAATATGGTCATTAAAAATTTCGTCATCTAGGAATTGCAGCTTGATGAAAGCAGGTCGACATTGTCTCAGTCCTTGCAGTTTCAAATAAGGAAGGATCCATCTTTTCCTAATTAGGATAAAAAACTTACAGAAAAATAGGGTGTGAATTGTAGACTGTAGTATAAGTAAACACCTTAATAATTTATCATTTGGCGCCCACAAACTATAATAAGAGTTACGAAGAGCCTGTGCGTCTATTTGAATGCAGCGAAACAGATGGAAAAAGGGTATATGAACAAGCATTGGCAATGCCAATTGGTCGTTAACCTTTGCATACAAGTTAGACTAATTGACATTGCCAGTGCTTGTTTATAGAAGTTCTCAAGGTCTGCCAAAATCCGTGCTGTAACTTTTACATTTCTGCTGCAGTTTTTCTAGTGAGCAGTAGGTGACAGTGAAATGCAGCACACTGGTGCTTAAATGTGGTTACGTTTCCTTAGCTGCAATGCTGCGTTCGGAGCAGGGAAAATAACAAATTTACCAAAGGTGAAATGAAAAAGCTCCTGTGGGCACATCAAACAAAACAAGCATTTGCAATGCAATCGGTCTCGCCTTTGGGACCTTATATGTATTTAGCTATGCAGCACACTAGCCTAGGTGCTGAAACATCTACTGTTCTTTAACATGGAGGGAAAGTAAGCACCAAACTGCGTGACACGCCAGGTATGGGAACACATGGAGAGAAATATTGCCTTTCAGCGGGAAATGGTATAGTCCAAAGCTCTGTTTTTAATATAAAATCAGGGCCTTCGGTGGTCATATCACTGAAAATACAAGATTAAAAAAATATATTATTGTCTACGGGTGCTTGTGGAAGACAATTTCTATGGACTGAAATCTAGAGAATGCTAAAGTGATTCTGGTATTTTACTGACCTCTGCTGGTCGTTTTCTATCAAGAAAGTTAAATAGAGGCAGTTGCCAGAAAAAATTAAAAAAAGAAAGTCCCTGAGCAGAAAGCAATTCTGGTATTTTACTGACCTCTACTGGTCGTTTTCTATCAAGACAGTTAAATAGAGGCAGTTGAACAGAAAAAAAAAGTCCCTAAGCAGAAGCAGACAAGTCCTAGAGCTGATCTCCAGAGCCCAGAAAGTACATTCACATATAAGTATATACTAAAGTATATACGAGAGGTCCCGAATGCTCGACCTAAAAAAGGAGTAAAGCTACAAATTTGAGCAAGGCAGCTGAGACTGACATGAACGCCATCCAATGCTGAGCAAGGATTGACTCAGTTGAGTATTGTACTCAATGCTGCCTCCGACAGACAGCTGGTGATGTCTGTAGCTAGACCGAAAAAATTGAGTATGTGGCAACATATCACACAGTACCACTGCTCTCAGAGATAAGGTAAATACTAGACCATCCAGCTGGGTGAAATATAGGAATGTTCTGCAGAAAAAAGCACAAGTGGAGCTGCTCATTGATCTGTCACTGTGGTATGCTAATGTTGCATTTCACCTAACTGTTAGACCCAGCGGTTTTGGGCTGGGTCAGAGCCAGTCACAATCCACCGTTCCAAATAGGATGAGTATGATACACGTGTCCAATAACCTGTGCTCATCCTCTGGTAGCTTGGCACCGAGCAGTCCGGCTTATACTCAGGGCTCGAGTGTAAAGTGTTGGCAGAACCCCCCCCCCTCGCAACACAGTACGTTCACCACAAAAAAAAACCACATCGTATGTATAAAAACACTTGTCTTTATATTACACACGCACACTGAAATCAAAATGAGATACACATTGTATATACACTCTACAGTTATACACAATTGTCAAATACCTCTTTTGAAATCAAAGCGAAATACACATTGTATATACACTTCACAGTTGTATGCAATTGTCAGACTTTCCTATTGCAGAAAGGTCAAACAGTCACTCGCCTCTGACTACCCTCGTGACCCAGCCCCTCAGTCTTGAGACTAAAAAAGCCAACGATACACATTGCCCCTGCTAGCGCCCAGATGTTTAGACAGTCAGAACCACCTAATACGGAAATAAACAGTTACTTAGTTTCATCCATCGGGATTAGACCTTCAGGCACCCAACATCATCTGCATGAGTGCGGGATCACTATCCCCCCGTAGACAAAAGATGGTGACCCAGGAAGCTGGTGCACTCTCCATCTGGAGAAATGTTTTCCCCTCAAGCGAAGGTGTGACCTGCCATAGACCCCCGCAGTCAGCTTCAGATTCCCACAAGACACACGAAACCCCTTGGGTCTAATCTCAATGTTTTCCAAAACAAAGCACCCTGTGGCGTGGGTCCAGGGAGAGTGAGCCAACGACCGCTGACAGAGGAAATGATGTCAGGCACTGCCGTGCTCCCGATCTGGAGGCCGAAGAGAGTCTCAGTTCCTGGCTCAGGATCCCCTAACACCCCTAGGACACCACACACTCTGGAGCACAAGCAAGTAAATCCCCTTGATTGCAAGCAAGGGTCCCTCGGACTCTGAAAGCTTCCCCCGCACTCCTCAAACTCCTCACATCCTGGCACCTTAGATGGCTTCTGATCTTTGCACACTCACTCCTCTTGCACAGCGAGAGGATGGTGTATATCAGTTCGGTCCTTGTCCCAACTAAGATCGCTTCCACCTGTCTCCGCCTCACCCAGTGCTGTCTTTATAATCTTGTGGAGACAGTGAGTTCCTTTGTGTCCCTGGGATCTCGTGGACAGGAAGTCGGCTCACCAGCCCTCGGAGAGTACTTCAAGACCCAGGCCACAACAGTTGGCAGTAGCTGCAGGCAAGCAATGTCCCGTCAAAATCCACCAAGTGATAGTCCCCTTCTTAAAGCACGACAAGCTCCAAGCCACCACAAGTCTGTGGATATTCCAGTTGCAGTCCCTCCTACCCTAATGATTCCTTGTGTCAATGTCCCAGTATCAAGTGAGCGTAGTATGGATCCAAATCCAAAAATGTCTCTACTTTCGGAGGCCGAAGCCCTAGTAGTTATACCCACCATAGCCTTTGAAGATACGATCAGGACAAAAGGCCACCTTTGAAATGCACAGGCTTTCTCTAAATTTTGTCTTGTCTGCCATCCGACCCTGGGAATGTGATCACATCCTTTAGTGGGGCCAAGCACCTTGCTCTTGGAATGTAGGTGCCAATTTCAGCCCCAGGTAACTGTCCCCAAAAGCCCTTCAGAGTCAGAGGTCTGCAGTTTCCCGTGAACCCCTAGTTCATGGCCCTCTATCAGGAATGCACAGATGTGGCTATCCCCCTAGCACCCAGTTGTAAATTAGGAGACAGGCTGCCAGGCACACGGAGCCATGGACATCAAAATGCCCACTTTCACAAAGTGATATTTCCATCACCGTAATGTCGAACCCACTCCTGCTAACGGAGAGGATTCGCCATTCCGAACATATTAATACCAAACACTATACTGTCATGATTCTGCATGTAGGAATTAATGCTAGACAGCCTTTCCCTTCATCTCCTCATGCTGATCTAATGCGAGAAGCAGGCCCCATCGCACCAGACACACCATCCGGTGTCAATCACGTCTCTTGCAGGTAACACATATAAACACCTGCCCAACCTCTTCCCAACACCGCACCCTGCCACTAGGGAGAACTCCGATACAGCAGGAGACATGCAGAACCTTGGCACACAGCTTTGAAACTGCCAAGTCAAATAACAGTAACTCATGCGCACCAGCCCCTCAGGGCAAACCAGTGGCACAATCGATGAGCTACCTCCGTGGATGGCTCCACCAGTGCGGCAGACCCACGGAGGCACATTCGAGATACATGCCCCTGGTATGAGTCTCACCCCTTGACAAGCGACAGCTAACTCAAATCAGCCAATCATATATACACCAATCCACAGTATGTATATGACGAGCTCAGTGTTTTGACACTGCACGGCAGTGCCAAACGCACTCACATCCTAAGGCTAGCATCCAGAGCAGCAGAAAACTGGGAAGGAGAAAAGCAAAAAGTCGAGGGCAAGCACCCTAGAAAGGGCCATTTCCAACAATAGCATAACCTATTGACTAACACCTAGGGGCCAGTATCATGATCCTGTTTTGTAGCTGTGCACAGTTGAAGAAAGGTGTCTTTTGATTACAAGTTGCATGGGCTGTAGATAGCACAGCTTAGAAACACAGTGCAGTTTTTGCTCATGGACTGACTCATAGAGGCCTACTTACAAATGAGTTTAACTTTTGGAGTATGTAAAATACACTCCTGTACTTTTTTACATGCTCTCAGATTTGTTTGTGAACCCCCCCCCGCCCCGAAACATCCAACTCCCTATTACCAAGAGTCCAAAGAGGGCCCAGTCCATTTCAGTCACGCTAAATGTATATGAATATTCCCACATTTTCCCATTGAAGATGTTTTAGGGCTTACACAAAAAGGTATGTAAGTGTTCATAAAAGAGCACTACAAAATTATGTTTTAGGTACTCCAAAATGGCCTTTGTTCTAGGCCCCACAGAGTGGTATGTATGTGTCTCCAGCACATGTATGCAAAATTACTACCTTGCATTCACTCCTTAGCAGGTGAGATTCAGAGGGTAGGCAAAAGCAAATCCGTACTGTGACATACACATGTGGTGGTGATCCTGAGGTGCCTGAAGTTCCACTTCTAAAGGTGCCTTGGTGGTGGTGGCAGTTGTTTTTGTCATAGATGGTACAATTGGTTGTGGTACAAGCAGTGGTGATGCTCACGTTTGTTGCTGGATGAAAGACCTTGAAATTACTGCTTTCTCAATTTCAGTAAGATTCTAGTGGGATTAGATCTATCAGGACTTTCACCAAAACAACATTCTTTAAATTATACTGAATATTGCAAAAAGGCCTACTAGCAAAAAGATAGGACATATTAATATAAGGTATGGTCATGCATCTATACATGGCATACTGTGTTCCCATTTAAATTAGGTTAGCTACAAGATTAAAAGCAACCCTTTTGGGGTGTTCTCTCCTTATAGTCTGATCAGATAATGGAATATTTCGTGCCTAGTGCTTACCTGGAGGGAGAGATGTGTCTCAGCGGCCAGGGCGGCTGACTCTGGAGCGCAGGGCTCACGGTTTGATTCTCGGCAGCAGCTCAGCACCATGTGACTCCGGGCAATAGCTCACTTAATCTCCCCGACGGTCCCCAGTGCCTTGAGACCCTTAGGGGTAAGTAGTTCACGCTTTACAAATACTGGATTTAGATTTACCTGCATTGATGGACAAAAGGTGCCACTATGGTGGCAAAAAGAATTTGTAGAGTGCATCAAAAATTAGTGCAGGCAACACAGTGACCAGTGAACAAAGTTCAAAACCAGCAGGCTCAACATATACCGATTAAAATATTGGCACACTTCTTTTATCAACACCGCTAGCGCTTTGACACCCTTGGGCATAACACGCTTTTCAAGTCCCAAATACAAACACGGTGGATTTTGCAGCCATATGATACTATTCTTTTTAATGCATCGAGATTCCTACATCATTTACCATGTTTTATTATGAAGTGTAGCAACGAGTTTGCCTAGAAGGTAGGGAACTGTAACCTTCATACAACAGAACAGTTGAATTGAAAGCATTTATTGTTTTTTTAATTAAAATCTTTTTCAATACGCATAATAAAAACAATGTTGGCAATTATTTTAAAAAAATGTTGAGAATTGCTAGGCAGAATAATGGGTTCTCAATTCCTAGAAGAAAAAAAATATTAGACACAGAACTTAACCTCCTGTCAATGCTCCGCACATTTAATAACTGTATCACATGAAACAAAAGACTCATTGAATATTAAATTGCCCAATTACTGCATTGAGTCAGTGCTGATAAAATCTATCTGTCGCTGAGTTTCAAGGTACAGTGGTAGCAGAGTGAGAGGCGAAGCGAACATGGGCCCAACCCCTGGCTTGTCCACGGTTTTAAATCTTTTATAGTCAAATTTCTGCTACGTCATCTGGCAGTGTTAGTGCAAATCTGGCAGTACCATTCCAAGATGGCCTCTAGACTTCAGGGAGTGTGTCCATGAGCTTTTAATGTCCCTCTGTGTATTGGTGTTCAGCAATATGTGATTCGGGCATTGGTATGAGATCCAGGGCCGTTTCTACCATTAGGCAAGACTAGGCGGCCGCCTAGGGCGGCAAAAGGGGTAGGGCGCCAAAAAACATGATAATAATCCATTAATTCTTCTAGCCTGGATGACAGAGGGAGAGAGTGATGGTAGTAAAAGGGAGGGGGCGACATTTTTCAATTCTCGCCTAGGGCGGCAAAACACCTAGAAACGGCCCTGATGAGATCAATGGAACTGCTCTTGCGCAACGATAACGATTATAAACTTTAACTTTCCTGATTGGCCCCTTCTTACTCTTTTATTCTATGGCTCACAGTTGAGGAGTTTTATTCTTTGCTTTAAAATACATGAGGTTTAGACCATCAGGGTGCCCCAGCATCCTACAGTTCTATAACATCTGTTTATCTTTATACCCCTGGATCTTGGCTCTGTTCCTGTACATCTACTGACCCCTAGTCTTCGTTAAAATTATTGATTAGCTATTCATATGACGAGAGGTGTTGCGTCCTTGTGATCTATTTGTTGACATTTCTGGTGACATCAAGTATTGTGGACTAGGACTTGCCATATTGCTTTTTAGGTTTGAGCCCGGTGATAGTTGAACTATTCATTGGACTCTTGTAACTTAAATGGTATAATATCTACTATTCGTCTAAGTATATGTTGATTTAAAAAGTAAACGATGTATATTTGTTTGTACAGTTTTTAATATTCCATAGGCGCATCCTCCCAACACTTAATGGGAACCTAGTGCTATCTGCTTTATGTATACAAAACTACCAGCGGACGTTTTTGTTGCTTATTATTGGCGAGCTTTTCATATGGGCAGCATTGGTGTGGTTGGTGTGGGGAGCTTTGTTCACCCAGTGTTAGATCAAATGACATTCTCAGGGCAGTGGATGAATGAGATGTGCTGAGTGAATTAAGGGTCTTAAAGAAATGTTACAAACGAGGGACTCTTTGAACTAGGAAAGCTGAATATTCGTGTTGTGCATCTTGGGAGATATCATGAAATGGTTGAGACTCATCCCCATTAGAATTTAATTGTGTATGTTAGAATTGGGGGTCTCTAGTTGGTCAAGGTATGCACTTCGCTCAAGTGGGGACCCTTGCTTCTGGTCAGGGTAAGGGGATTACACACTTTGGATAACCCCTGCTCTCCCCCTTGTTATCTTTGCACAAGCAGATAGGCTTTTCCCAAAGGTCATATGTAAAGTATTTGCAGCCAATGCACAGTAACCCAGTGAACACACCACAGAAGAGACACTACACCTGTTTGCAGGAGTGGGAGCATGAGGTTACTCACTCAAAGGTGGTTTAGGCGATCCCCCGTCTGTATGTGGCAGCCCCACCTCTCTCAGAGCTTTTCCTCCAAGCCGGGACATGATGGCTCCTCCACCCCTTTGATGCAATGCCCCTAGGTCGGGCAGTGTGGAGCAGGGGCATACCCCTGGCCCCCCATCCGGGACCTTTGGGTGCGGCCAGCTACATGGCTGCCGTCTCTCCCGGCAACTGGAACAGTGACCTGGCCTCGGCCTCCCTCGCAGACAGTCACGGATTCTCTCACAATGGCTCTTGAGCAAGCGGGCGGGGCTCACTTGTCAGGACGTGGCGGTCTCTTAGCAACACAGGGGACTGTGCTCAGGAATCTCCCAGATGCTGGTCTGCGTTGTTGAAAGGGGCATGTTTCACATTGCATCTCCCAGTCTTTGGACTCGGCCCACGCCTGCACCACGCTTGAGGCGGTTGCTGGGCAATGTGGAGGGAGGAATCAGCTTGGCAATTTGGAATGTGGTGGCTGTGCTGACAAGCAGAACACTTCTCTCGCAGTCCCTCAGTCATGGCACACGCTTGCACAGTGCCTCAGCACTGGACACAGCACATGCTTCCACAGTGCCTCGAGTGCAGGTGGAGGGAGAGGGGAAAGCAGACCCCCAGAGTGTTCAGTAGTTTTTTCAAGATGAGCACGGGGGAAGATTTTGTTGTCCCTGTGTCTCCCACAACAGGAGGCTAGCACACACAAGCCCTTGGAGATCTTCTCAAGTAGGATACCACAGCAGGGCAAAAAGAGTCAGTCGTTTTCCTCTGCCCACAGATAAAAGCAGCAACTGTAGGCTAACCCACCCCTCACACAACAGAAAGGATAACGCTCCTCACACAGCTCTTCAGCTCTTCTTCTTGGCAGGATCCTCTTGTTTCCAGAAGTGATCTAATGTTCTGGGGTTTTAGGTCTAATGTTTACATCCCATTTTCTCTTTGTAGTCTTTGTTGCAAGAGTCTCGGAGCGCAGTAAAAACCATTTCTGTCCTCGCTGGTCCACCTTCACTACAGGTGGTGGAGACAGCATTGTTCAGAGAAGACACAGCCTATTCAGGTGCTAGTAAAACTCCTCCCACCACTCTAAATGCAGAAAGGTCTATTTAGCCTCGCTATGAGTCACCCAGGAAAGGCAGGACACACCTCAATCCCCCTTGTGACTGTCTAGAGTGAATACACATCCCCAGCTCCTGTCACTCCAAAACCAGACGGTTAACACACCAACTGGCAGAGGCACATAGGATGGTTAAACAAGAAAATGCCCTCTTTCTAAAAGGTATAATATTTCTTCGGTGTTGGTGTATTCTTTACCGGAAAAAAATGCTTTAAGTCGGACTTTCCGACAAAACTCAATCGCCTCCAACTTGAGCCTTGTGAAGTCCGTAGACCTATTGGGGACAAATTTGAGCCCCAATTCAAGGACTGATTCCTCCTCTTTCGTCAAAAGCTTTGGGATAAATTAACAATTGATGTGGACTTTACGACTTGTACTGCTGCCGTCTTGCCTCATCTCCCATGGCTGGGGTTTGAATCTTCCCCTCTGCTTTGGTTCGCCTTTGTCTAAAAAAGACACCTGTTTTCTTGAGGGGCCCTCTCTCTCATCTGAATCACCCGAGGAATCCGAAGAAGATGTTTCAGAAAATGTCATAAACCGATTCCTAGAGCGTCCTTGAAAATTAGATAAAGCTCTACGGGACTCAACAGTAGTAAAAAATTTGTCTTTCAAGAAAGGGTACACCTGATCTATATTAAAGGCTTTAGTGTCCCTTTCGAACTTAGCTGTCTTAAATCTGATGGTATTATCTTTAAAGGTAAGTATTTCACGCTCGATCCTATCCAGTAAAGTCTTGGCACCAGCCACAGAGTGTTTGTCCTTTATTGCCTGCGCTAATTTTTCTAATTCCTCTGCTTCCTTAACACACAATCTTTGAGCTGTCTTGATTGTGTGGACCATTAGGTCATGACTACACTTCGTATTTATGTAGCTAAACCCTTTCCTATACTTGGGATCGTCAGTAAACACAACCAGTATGTTCTTAATTAGGAGGCCCCACGGTATGGTTCCAGCCCTCAGATGTTCCAATAAGAAGTGCCCGTGTAGTTCAGTGCGGATATGTTTCTTGTGCAGGCGTGTCAATTTTTCAGCCTCATTCTGCTGTTGAGCTGTGGTGCTCAACGTTACTGAGGAAAAAGGAGAAGGAGTGGCTATCAGGTTCTGAATATGTGCTTCTGAATAAGACAGCGTTTCCTTTTCAGACATAATAACTAAGGCGAACCTGAACTCTAATTTGAATTTTTAAGAAAATGAGGGCACCAGTACCCTGGTGTCCAACCCACGTGGGTAAAAACCCACTCTCAATTATAATCACAAAAGGGGATAGGCCCAAATTGGACCGGGGTCAGGTAGGGCCGTTTTTAAAGTACAAACACCCAAAAAGTACCTGGACCCGTTTTGCTTTATGCTCTTCAATTTAGCGAGCTACAAACAGACAACCACTGTATCTATTTCAATGGACTATTTATTTATCCACTTCTATTTGATTTGTTTTCTCGGACAAAATTTTATCAAAAATTCAATGTACCGAAAAGAAAATACTTCAATTTCAAATGACAAACATCAAAATATATCTCATTAACCATAAAACATATTCTTGTGGACACAAATCACATTAATACAAACATTAAATCACCAACCACATTCACTCATTCACATCATCCACCCTTTATTTATTTTTATTTTTATTTTATGAGTTTTATATAGCGCTGGCTAGACCCGTAGGTATCAGAGCGCTTTACATTAGGTTACAACAAAGCGAGTTTGCGAGTTACAAGATTAAATAAGTTACATAATGATAACATAAGGAAACGCCAAGAGTACAGTCAATGAGCAGTAACGTAAAAGACAATTGCACGGAAATTAATAGGGGGTGGGAAAAATAAAAAGGGGGGAGAGAGGGTAGAGGGGGATAAAAGTAGTGTAATGAAAGAGGGTGGGGGATACGAGGGGATGGAGAAAAGGCAAATCAGAAAAAAGAGGAAACGTTTAGGGTCGTCAAGGGGGGAACGAGGGAAAAGGGTAAAGGACGAGGGAATCGACAAGATGGCGGTCTGGGTCTGGAGAAAAGCGGCGGAGAACAGCAGCAAAATGGCGGGCAGGGCAGAAGAAAAAAAGTCATGAAGTCCATGAAAGTGACCCAGGGAGCGTGAATTAAAGTGCCAGAAGAAGTCAGGGGGGGGTACGAAGTTCAAAAACAAAGTCAGGGAGGAAGGGAGAGGAGGCGTGTAGGCTCGGGTCCACTGGGGTAACGTTGAAGACAATCAGCCGGTCGTGGCTCGCGCGCCCCCATACCTGGGAAAAGTTCACTCGGGTCTCCGGAGTTGGTGACGATACAGTGCAAATCCAGGAAGATAGCCAGCATGGGGAGGCAGCGAGGCGGCGGTGAGGACAGGTAGGCAGCCGGTGGATGCAAAGCTGCGCCAAGGCTGGCCCCACTTTCAACAGCGGCGAGTCGGTCCAAGGCAGTGGGCAGAAGGAGAGAACAGCAGCGGTAGCGGGACGAGGAGTGTCTTTCTCCGATGTCCAGCTGGGTAGGAGACGGTCGCAGGAGAACCCAGGCCGGACTCCCCAATAGCCGAACCAGGCGGCTCCACTGGGCATCAGCAAAGATGTCTCGCTGTCCCGGGAAGAGGGGAGAACACGCCTTAGAGCAGTCCAACACCATCTGGAGCCATCTGGAAGACCCAGAGCTGCGCCGAGGCTGGATAGGCAACAGGAGGACGGTAAGCTCTGAGTGCGGCGGAAGGGTCGGAACGAGAGGCATTAGCGGTGCGGGAATCCATGCCCCGGTGTCCGGCTGGGTAGGAGACGGCCTCGGGGGAAACCCAGGGCAGACTCCCCAATAGCCGATCCAAGCAGCTCCACCGGGCATCGGCTAAGTCCTCTCCGTGTCCGCTGTCCGGGTACAGGAGGAGAAAGCGTAAAAAGGGGTTATTAAGGGGTTAAGGGTCCGGTGTAGCAAACACAGACCGGGAGCTCCCGGCCGGAGCTCCTCACCGGGCGGCCATTTTGAAGATGAACAACTGAACCTACAACTGAACCTAATCTATCAAACGTCAACCACTCACTTTAACAACCACATTCACTTATTCACATCATCCACCCTGCAATTGAACCTAATCTATCAAACGTCAACCACTCGCTTTAACACACACGGGGAAATATTCTTCGATACGACTGGGGGATACAACTCATCACAATTCCTCTCAGAGTACACAAATTAATTCGTATTTTTAATTCCTCCGTGGACAATTAGCCAACGAGTTTCGAGACCCAGGCTACAGCTGCTGGGACTCTCCTCAGGGCTGCCTCTTAGTGGATGACACCATTTTCTGTGGGGAAATAATGCAGAAGCACAACATCAGAACCCCGTCTCCTGTTTGCCACTCCGACTCGACTGTGTTAAAAAATTACGTAACTGATTACCTGGGAAACGGCCTTATGGTCCGAATCGATTGTGATTTAAAAGCGTTCAGGACTCACTTCCATATAAACTTTATCGAAGCTGTTCATCAACCACGCTTTGCGCCGGAAATACAGCCGCACCTTTGTTGCTGGAAAATAATTCCAATAAATACTCAAGATATCTCCTGAAGTATCATATGTCATTGAACAAGCCAACTGAATCGTAGATTACCTTGGCTGTAAAAAGCTGCCCGTCCGGTCAGCACATGTGCGTCTCCGCGGAAGCTTGCACCCTGTAATATGTAAAAGATGCACTAAATAACGGAAAGCTGTTCAAAACTCTAGTATCACCTCAAATTTCTTTTATAAAAATAGGAGAGGGAAGAAACTCAATCCCGCCAACTCACCTAATTCTCTTAACCACACCGCGTATAATTATCCAAATCAATCCCTTTTCAGGCGGCGCCAACTGCGCTCTTGTCAAAAACTTCTAGATGTCTCTACAATTAAAACATTGAGTGTTACAGCTCAGACAGCAAGCTTAATCACTTCTTAGTCAACAAAAAGGGGAGGGAGGGGGCTCTCATGTTCGGTTTACTTACATTTTCGAAGGCTCCAATTCCATTTACTGCAGAAACGCCATTGTAAAAACTGCATCTGGCGCGAGCGCTTCAAACGGGGCCATTTTAACCCCATGTACGTCATTCATGGACACTATGGTCTCGCCTGCTGGCCAATCAAAGTGCAATGGTTGCCAACAACTCGTAGTGCAGCCGCACTGCTGGATTCTGGGACACGAAGTCTCTAGAACACTCCTTTAAGTTCTTGACAATTCAGTCATCTCATTTAGACCCGTGACAGCACAGTTAAACTTCAAGTTAATGTACGCTTCCTTCTGTAGCAAGGAGGTGCCTATATCTAATGCACGTTTGGATGTATCTAACACACTCAGCACAGTCCATTTGAAATCACGTTCATTATGTGATTTATCTATAAAGTGTTGCACCATCGGCGCAGTGACCACCTTTTTTTAATTCTTGATCGGTGCTGCATTATCCGCTGATTTATCTGTTGGTTAGTCTTCCCTACGTACAATTTCAAACACGAGCAGACCACTGCATAGACAACATTGTTAGATTTACAGTTGGTAAATTCTGTATGGCGCCATTTAATTCCATCATGAACAAATTCAGTCCCTTCAATCGTGGAGTCGCAAGCCACACATGTTCCACATTTATGGTGACCTTCCACTGGCTTCAATTGCCATTGTGATCTCAAATTGCCTTTAGATTGTGATGGGAAGATATCGGCTCGCACAATTTGCTGGCCAATACTTTTACCTTTTTTCATTGCAAATAATGGTTTCTGGAACGGGCACTCCAGATTTTCCAATTGTTAGAAATGGGATCTCTAGTTGGCAAGGGCTTGCACCTTTGTCCAAGTAGGGACCCTTCTTCCTAGTCAGGGTAAGGGTTGTTACACTCGTGAAGTAACCCCTGCTCACCCTCGTGGTAGCTTGGCACGAGCAGTCAGGCTTAATTCAGAGGCAGTGTGTAAAGCATTTGCACATAACCAACAGTAATACAGTGTAAGCACTACAAACGGACACCACACCAGTTTAGAAAAATAACCAATATTTTATATACTCAAGACAAGACCAATTACGGCAAAAATCCACAATACTGTACTTTAAAAATGAATGCTTGATACGGTAACTTCTTCTTTGCAGGAATAGCACAAAAGCAAAGTTCGTACGAGTCGGTAGCTCCGTCCGAGCCTACCGTGATGCTGAAAACCCCAGAGTCTAACAGTTCCAGCCGACCGCGTCGATACGGGCCAGCAGAGTCGTGAGCAGACTCGGTCACAGTACCTTTTCTCGTTGTGGCTGGTACGGAGTGTACGAGCCGGTCGGCGTTCGTCGCGGTTGCGGTGCAAGACGGAGCGATGCAAGGTGCGGTGTCCCTCGATGCGGTGCAGGCAGCGGCTCGATGAGCGTCGTGCAGACGGAGTCGGTGAGTCCAAGGCGTGCGATGCAGGATGAGACGATGCTCGATGCGGTGCTGACAGGTTGCGATGCAGGCGACCAAGCCGGAGTGCGGGAGCTGGCGTCGGACAGCGGTTCGAGTCGGAGCGGTGCGTCGCAGACGTGCGAGCGGTGCCCCAAATGCGGTGCGGTCTCGACTCTTGAGCCAGTTGCAGCGACAGTGTCGGTCTGGTCCGGCTGGCCCAGTGAAGCGATGCGATGCGAACTGCGGTGCCCACAGGTCACGGTGCAAGCAGCGGCTCGATGATGGCGGCGTCGGACGTCGCCCACGGTGAGACCAGGGTTGCGATGCGAAGCGGGGCGATACGGTCTGCGGTGCAAACAGGTCACCGGCCAGGGATGGATTCGGTTGACGGAGTCGGTTGCAGTTCCCTTCCTCTGTGGCAACTGAAACAGCGTTCCAGAAGCGGTACCCAGAGGCTTGTGAAGTCTTTGTAGTCCCTGAGACTTCTTAACAGGAGGCCAGCTCGGTTCCTGGCCCTTGGAGATACTCAGCACAAGTTCGTAGAAAGTTCAGTCCAGTCCTTTCACTGCCCAAGACAGAAGCAGCAACTGCAGGCCAACCCAACAAAGCAACAACACAGCAACGGGGCAGTACTCCTCCTGGCAGCTCTTCCAGCTCTTCGTCTTGGCAGGTTCCTTGATTCCAGCGAGATCTAAATTCATGGGGTCAGGGCCCCAATATTTATATCCCAAATTCCTTTGTTCTCTGAAGGCAGAGAGGCCTTTGCCTAGTCCAAACCAGTTCTGGAGCACTTTGTTGACAAGTCTCCGTCCCTTCTTTCAGTGAGTAGGCCAGGGACATCAGACGCACCACAGGAGGTGGAGCCAGCATTGTGGAGGGAAGGCACTGTCCTATTCAGGGCCCAGGTGCGACCCCTCCCACCCATCTACAGGTCGATCTGGCTATTCAGCCCTGCGCTGACTCACCCTGTCTCCTGGCATCCCCCAGCCCCTGTCACTCACATTCCAGACACGGAATACACAACCTCGCAGAGGCAGGCTTGGATGGTTAGACAAGAAAATACCCACTTTCTAAAAGTGGTATTTTTCAAACACAGAATGTTAAAACCAACTTCACTAAAAGCTGCATTTTATCATTCTGAGTCCAGGCATACTAAACTCGAATTTCTACCATGTTCCCGGGGTCAGTTAGGATTATATACTGTAATAATCAAAACCGCCCGTTCTGGCCTAGGGGAACAGGTAGCCTTGCAATAGTGAAAAACGAACTAGGCTGTAATTCACTATCAGGACATGCCGCACACACCCGGGCATGTCCTACCTTTCGCCTACAACGCACCCTGCCCACAGGGGTACCTTGGGCCTACCTTAGGGGTGACTAACATGTAGCAAAGGGAAGGTTTAGGGACTTGCAAGTGTGTGCACTTGCCAAGTCGACATGGCAGCCCCAGGCTGCGCACAGGCTCTGCGATGGCAGGCCCGAGTTACATTTTACGGGCTGTTTGCGTGGGTGGCACAATCCAGTGCTGCAGCCCACCAACAGCATTTGGTCTATAGGCCCTGGCACTCGCAGTGCACTTTACAAGGGACTGACAGATAAACCAAATAGGCCAATCATGGAAACACCAATCCATAACACATTTTATACAGGAGCACTTGCACTTTCCCACTGGACCGCAGTGAGGAAAGCGCGCAGAATCATTACACCAGCAAAAACAGAGTCAAAACCGGGAGGTCAGAAAGTAAAAAGTCAGGGGAAACACGCCAAAAGATGCCAAGTCTAACACATGTCCCCTCCAGCTGAAAGTAGGGAGAACTACCCAACCCCATTGGAGTTCTCTTCACTAAGGCGGAAGAACCTGGACAGACCATCTGCGTTGGCGTGTTCTGTACCAGGACGGTGTTCCACCGTAAAGTCCATTCCCTGTAGGGAGATGGACCACCTCAGCAGTTTTGGATTCTCACCCCTCATTTGCATCAACCATCTGAGGGGCCTGTGGTCTGTCTGAACCCGGAAGTGAGTCCCAAACAGGTATGGTCTCAACTTCTTCAGCGCCCAGACCACAGCAAAAGCTTCCCTTTCTATGGCACTCCACCTCTGTTCCCTGGGAAGTAGTCTCCTGCTAAGGAAGACTACAGGCTGATCCAGGCCCTCTTCGTTCAGTTGTGAGAGCACCGCTCCCACACCATGCTCTGAAGCGTCAGTCTGCACGACGAATTCCTTGGAGAAGTCAGGTGCCTTGAGCACGGGCGCCGTGCACATGGCTGCCTTCAGGGCATCAAAAGCTTTCTGGCAGGACTCAGTCCAGATCACTTTCCTGGGCTGCCTCTTAGAGGTCAGCTCTGTTAAGGGGGCAACGATGGTGCCATAGCCCTTAACAAATCTCCTATAATAACCGGTGAGACCTAAGAAGGCTCTCACCTCTGTCTGGGTCTTGGGGGCTCCCAAGCCAGAATGGTGTCAATCTTGGGTTGTAGGGGCGCCACCTGGCTGCTTCCTACCTGGTGCCCCAAGTACACCACAGAGCCCTGCCTGATCTGGCACTTACTGGCCTTGATCGTGAGGCCTGCACCTTGCAGAGCCCTCAACACTTTCTCAAGGTGCTGTAAATGTTCTTCCCAGCTGGAACTGAACACAGCAATGTCATCCAGGTAGGCGGCACTGAAATCCTCCAGCCCAGCCAACACCTGATTGACCAACCTCTGAAAGGTGGCAGGGGCATTCTTCAACCCAAAGGGCATCACCCGGAATTGGTAATGACCTTCTGGGGTTGAGAATGCTGATCTCTCCTTGGCCCCATCGGTTAAGGCAATCTGCCAGTACCCAGACGTTAAATCAAACGTGCTGAGGAACCGGGCAGCTCCCAACCGATCAATGAGCTCATCAGCTCTGGGGATGGGGTGCGCGTCAGTCCTGGTGACGGCATTGAGCCCACGGTAGTCCACACAAAACCGGAGTTCTGGAGTGGCACCGGGCGCCGCAGCCTTTGGGACCAAGACCACTGGGCTGGCCCAAGGACTGTGGGAGGGCTCAATCACCCCTAACGCCAACATCTTAGAGACCTCCTCCTTGATGCTGGCTCTGACCCGGTCAGTCAACCTGTAAATCTTGTGCTTCACAGGATGGCTGTCACCGGTGTCCACGTCATGGGTACACCAGTGAGTAACACCGGGGGTCAGAGAGAACAGTGGGGCGAACTGTCCCAACAACTGGCGACAGTCCCCTGCTGCTCCTGAGTCAGAGTAGGGGAGAGGATCACACCCTCTACTGACCCATCATGCTCCTTGGTAGACAGGAGGTCAGGGAGAGGCTCGCTTCTCCTCTTCCACCCCATCATCTGTCGCCAAGAGCATACTCACTTCGGACCTCTCGAAGTGGGGCTTGAGGCGGTTCACGTGAAGGACCCTCAAAGGGTTCCTTGGAGCCTGCAAATCCACCAGGTAGGTGACGTCACTTTTGCGCTCCTTTACCTCGTATGGCCCAGTCCACTTGTCCTGCAAGGCACAAGGTGCTACTGGGGCCATGACCCACACTTTTTGCCCAGGTTGAAATTCGACCAGAGTGGCATTCTGGTCATACCATCTCTTCATTTCTTCCTGGCTTGCTTCTAGGTTCGCCTGAGCGAAGTTTCCTGAAGCGGGCAGTTTGGTTTCTAAAGGCCAGCATGTAGCTAAATACATCCTGGGGAGTTTTCCTGGGAGCTGCCTCCCAGCCTTCCTTTACCAAACTCAGAGGTCCTCTGACAGGGTGGCCATACAGGAGCTCAAAGGGGCTGTACCCAAGAGACTTCTGAGGCACCTCCCTGTATGCAAAGAGTAGGCATGGCAAGAGGACGTCCCACTTACGCCTCATGGGTTCTGTTAGACCCTTGATCATGCCTTTCAAGGTCTGGTTGAATCTCTCCACCAGACCGTTTCCTTGTGGGTGGTAAGGAGTGGTGAACTTGTAGGTTACACCACACTCCTTCCACAGGGATGTCATATACTTCGATATGAAATTGGTCCCCCTATCAGAAACCACCTCTCTGGGGAATCCCACACGGGAAAAGATCCCCATTAACGCCCGGCTCACCACTGGCGCCGTCGTTGTCCTGAGAGGGATTGCCTCCGGGTACCGGGTGGCATGGTCCACCAAGACCAGGATGTACCTGTTGCCCATGGCTGTCTTGGGATCCAGTGGCCCCACAATATCCATCCCTACCCTTTCAAAGGGTGTTCCAACAACCGCAAAGGTTGGAGAGGAGCTTTGACCTTCCTCCCACTCTTACCACTTGCCTGGCAAGTTTGGCAAGACCTACAGTGTGCATCTGACTGCCTTCGCATTTGGGGCCAAAAGAAGTGGGTGACAAGCCTGTCAAAGGTCTTGTCCTGCCCCAAATGTCCTGCCAAAGGCACGTCATGAGCCAGACCCAGTAGGAAGGTCCTGAAGCGCTGGGGTACCACCAGCACACGGGCTGACCCAGGCTCAGCAACCTTAGGCTCACTGTATAGGAGACCGCTCTCCCAGTAGATCAGATGTGACCCGGACTGATTACCAGCTGCCTGGTCTGCAGCCTGCCGCCGCAGACCCTCCAGAGTAGGGCACTCGTTCTGCTCCCTGCAGAACTCCTCCCTGGTGGGACCCCCTTCTTGCTGCCAATGGGTCAGCTCAGAGATGTCTCCCAGTTCGGCTACCTGCTCCCCTGTAGGCACCGGGCGTCCCCTCGAGGTCCGCCTCCTCCCGGTCCGTGGGAACTTCGGGGGCCGGTTTCCCGTGCCCCTGCCCTTTCTCTTGGCAGGGACTTGGGCCACTGTTTCAGGCTCCAAGTCCTCTTGATCACCCTTTCTGGCTGCCATTGACCGAGTAGACACGCATGCCCACTCTGGCAACCCAAGCATCTCCAAGTGAGACCTGAGCTCAACCTCCTTCCATGAGGACTGCTCCAGGTCGTTTCCTAGCAGACAATCTACAGGCATGGTAGGGCTCACAACCACCCTCAAGGGACCTGAGACCCCCCCCATTCAAAGGGAACCTGCGCCACCATACACTGGCGCTCAGAGTTGTCGACCGCAACTACTTGGTGGAATGCTCCTGGGACTACTTGCTTCTCAGACACCAGGTGACACCGGACTGAGGTCACACTGGCTCCAGTATCTCTGAGAGCCTCTACCCTGTTCCCATTAATGGTCACCCAGGTGCTATATTTCTTTGTGTTAGGGGGCACCTGGTTTCCTGGGACCATCTCACTGTCCCCTAGTGAGACAAGGGTCATTTCTGCGGGATCCCCACCCTCCTGTGGGCACCCCTCCTCCCCAAGCGCTACACTAGCCAACACTTTGGACTGTCCACCGGTGGGTGGCTGTGTCCCCTTTGGGCACTTGGGGTCCCCCTTAAAGTGACCTACCTGGTCACATGCATAACACTTGCGGGGGCCGGTCTCAACAGGCTTCCCTGTAGAGACCCCTTTCTTCTTATTACCGGGGGCTGGGAACCTTTACCCTGGGTACTAGTTTGGGGCCCTTTAGAGAACTCCTGTGCTTTACCCTTGTCCCCCCCACCTTTCTGCTGGGGACCCTGCCCACCTTTGGCTGAGTCTACCCCAAACGCTTTCTTGTGGACCCTGGTACTCACCCAGCGGTCCGCTTCCATAGCAAGCTTCCTGGGGTCAGTTAGCTTACTATCAACTAGGTGCTGGCGCAGATCTGCAAAACATAGACTAGACAAGTGCTCCCATGCAATCAAGTTGTAGAGCCCCTGAAAATCTGTTAATCTACTGCCCTTCACCCAACCATCCAGAGACCTGCAGAACACATCCACACATTCCAACCAAGTGTTGGCATCAGACTTCTTACTGGACCTGAACTGATCCCTGTACTTTTCAGGAGTAAGACCATACTTCGTGAGAAGGGCATCCTTCATGTCAGCATAGGTGAGGTGATACCCCTTACCCAAAGCTATCAGAGCATCCCTTGCTTCTTCCGGGAAAAGTGGCCACAATCCTGCTCCCCAATTCTCCTCAGGGACCCCATTCATGTGTATGGCTGCCTCATAACCCTGAAACCACCTTTGTATGTCATCCCCCTTCTTGAACTCCTTGCCTACGTTCTTGGGAATGTGCACAATCCTGTCTGCCTTTCTGGACGAATTGCTGCCACCATCTGAGCCTGACTTACTCCTAAGTTCTAGCTCCTTCAGTTCTCTCTCATGCTCTAAGAGCATCTTCCTCTCCTCTATGGCCAATCTCTTCTCCTCCCGCTCACTCTCCAGCCTGAGCTTCTGCAGCTCAAACTGCCTTGCCTCCCGCCTGTCCTCCAGCTCCTCTGGGGACAGACTGCTGCTGCCTGACCTGGCGGGTTCCCCCCTACCCAAAAGCACATCCACCCTGGAAATAGGCTCCTCCACCTCCTCACTGAGATCACCAGGCTGCCCATTGGCATGTCTGGCTGCTACCCAGGCCCTCAGCGCCTTCTGTAGCTCCTCCTTCCTTGTGAGGCCTTTAATTTGGACTTTTAGGTTTTTACAAATCGCTCGTAACTCCTTTACGGCGTAGGATTCCAACCTGTCCTCCTCAAAGATAACTTCCAGAGATGCAACGGATGATGCAATTGATTCAGGCATGACAAAAGTCGTGAGTTGAAAACTGGCAAGATCAAAAATAGGCCAAAAGAAAAAGAACCAGTATGTGGTACGTAATGGTCTGCGATATGGTAGTAGTGCACACCAATCACTGTAAGTCAAGTGCAAACACAAGTCCTATCCTCACCGCTGACAACCAATGTTAGAAATGGGATCTCTAGTTGGCAAGGGCTTGCACCTTTGTCCAAGTAGGGACCCTTCTTCCTAGTCAGGGTAAGGGTTGTTACACTCGTGAAGTAACCCCTGCTCACCCTCGTGGTAGCTTGGCACGAGCAGTCAGGCTTAATTCAGAGGCAGTGTGTAAAGCATTTGCACATAACCAACAGTAATACAGTGTAAGCACTACAAACGGACACCACACCAGTTTAGAAAAATAACCAATATTTTATATACTCAAGACAAGACCAATTACGGCAAAAATCCACAATACTGTACTTTAAAAATGAATGCTTGATACGGTAACTTCTTCTTTGCAGGAATAGCACAAAAGCAAAGTTCGTACGAGTCGGTAGCTCCGTCCGAGCCTACCGTGATGCTGAAAACCCCAGAGTCTAACAGTTCCAGCCGACCGCGTCGATACGGGCCAGCAGAGTCGTGAGCAGACTCGGTCACAGTACCTTTTCTCGTTGTGGCTGGTACGGAGTGTACGAGCCGGTCGGCGTTCGTCGCGGTTGCGGTGCAAGACGGAGCGATGCAAGGTGCGGTGTCCCTCGATGCGGTGCAGGCAGCGGCTCGATGAGCGTCGTGCAGACGGAGTCGGTGAGTCCAAGGCGTGCGATGCAGGATGAGACGATGCTCGATGCGGTGCTGACAGGTTGCGATGCAGGCGACCAAGCCGGAGTGCGGGAGCTGGCGTCGGACAGCGGTGCGAGTCGGAGCGGTGCGTCGCAGACGTGCGAGCGGTGCCCCAAATGCGGTGCGGTCTCGACTCTTGAGCCAGTTGCAGCGACAGTGTCGGTCTGGTCCGGCTGGCCCAGTGAAGCGATGCGATGCGAACTGCGGTGCCCACAGGTCACGGTGCAAGCAGCGGCTCGATGTTGGCGACGTCGGACGTCGCGCACGGTGTGACCAGGGTTGCGATGCGAAGCGGGGCGATGCGGTCTGCGGTGCAAACAGGTCACCGGCCAGGGATGGATTCGGTTGACGGAGTCGGTTGCAGTTTCCTTCCTCTGTGGCAACTGAAACAGCGTTCCAGAAGCGGTACCCAGAGGCTTGTGAAGTCTTTGTAGTCCCTGAGACTTCTTAACAGGAGGCCAGCTCGGTTCCTGGCCCTTGGAGATACTCAGCACAAGTTCGTAGAAAGTTCAGTCCAGTCCTTTCACTGCCCAAGACAGAAGCAGCAACTGCAGGCCAACCCAACAAAGCAACAACACAGCAACGGGGCAGTACTCCTCCTGGCAGCTCTTCCAGCTCTTCGTCTTGGCAGGTTCCTTGATTCCAGCGAGATCTAAATTCATGGGGTCAGGGCCCCAATATTTATATCCCAAATTCCTTTGTTCTCTGAAGGCAGAGAGGCCTTTGCCTAGTCCAAACCAGTTCTGGAGCACTTTGTTGACAAGTCTCCGTCCCTTCTTTCAGTGAGTAGGCCAGGGACATCAGACGCACCACAGGAGGTGGAGCCAGCATTGTGGAGGGAAGGCACTGTCCTATTCAGGGCCCAGGTGCGACCCCTCCCACCCATCTACAGGTCGATCTGGCTATTCAGCCCTGCGCTGACTCACCCTGTCTCCTGGCATCCCCCAGCCCCTGTCACTCACATTCCAGACACGGAATACACAACCTCGCAGAGGCAGGCTTGGATGGTTAGACAAGAAAATACCCACTTTCTAAAAGTGGTATTTTCAAACACAGAATGTTAAAACCAACTTCACTAAAAGCTGCATTTTATCATTCTGAGTCCAGGCATACTAAACTCGAATTTCTACCATGTTCCCGGGGTCAGTTAGGATTATATACTGTAATAATCAAAACCGCCCGTTCTGGCCTAGGGGGAACAGGTAGCCTTGCAATAGTGAAAAACGAACTAGGCTGTAATTCACTATCAGGACATGCCGCACACACCCGGGCATGTCCTACCTTTCGCCTACAACGCACCCTGCCCACAGGGGTACCTTGGGCCTACCTTAGGGGTGACTAACATGTAGCAAAGGGAAGGTTTAGGGACTTGCAAGTGTGTGCACTTGCCAAGTCGACATGGCAGCCCCAGGCTGCGCACAGGCTCTGCGATGGCAGGCCCGAGTTACATTTTACGGGCTGTTTGCGTGGGTGGCACAATCCAGTGCTGCAGCCCACCAACAGCATTTGGTCTATAGGCCCTGGCACTCGCAGTGCACTTTACAAGGGACTGACAGATAAACCAAATAGGCCAATCATGGAAACACCAATCCATAACACATTTTATACAGGAGCACTTGCACTTTCCCACTGGACCGCAGTGAGGAAAGCGCGCAGAATCATTACACCAGCAAAAACAGAGTCAAAACCGGGAGGTCAGAAAGCAAAAAGTCAGGGGAAACACGCCAAAAGATGCCAAGTCTAACACCAATAAATGCCAGTTTTTTAACATTATTTGGCGAAATTTGTTGGTGTCAGGCCCAAAGGCAGTGACACACACTAATCTTTCTAGTGGTGGTTTTGCTCTTCTTCGCAACAGTTCTTCCCTTGGCGTGAACCACGCCTTCTTTATGGCATGATTTAGCAATTTTTTGGGATAACCTCTTTCAATCATTTGTTTTTGGAAAATGGCTGCATGATATTCAAAGTCCGCTTTTAATGAACAATTGCGTCTTATGCGCAATAGTTGAACATATGGCATGTTGTCTTTCAAGCTACGGGGGTGAGCGCTTTTGTGGTGCAAAATAGTGTTCTTGTCGGTGTTTTTCCTGTGCAATGTAGTTGTCAATTTGGAGTCATTAAATGACGCTTCAACATCGAGAAATATCAACCTGGTTTGGCTTGCACTTTGGCTGAACTTGATATCCAGGTGGCGTGTGTTAAGCCACCCATGGAAGGTGTCTAGTTCCTCCCTAGACCCACTCCAAATGAACCAAATGTCGTCGATGTAGCGCATCCAATGAGCAATACGTTCTTTGAAAGGATTATTATTGAAGACAAATCGGTCCTCATATTGGGCCATGAAGAGGACCGCCATTTCTGGAGCAAAAGGACAACCGATGGCGGTCCCCTTCACCTGCAAATAAAATGCATCCTCAAATTTGAAATAGTTCTTTCTTAATGCAACCTCCGCTAGCTGTAAAGTAAAAGATGTTGGAACCCTATGCGGACGTATTCTTCCATCCAAGTAGAGTTCAATCACATGGAATGCTTCATCTTGAGGTATTTGGGTATAGAGGGAAGTGACATCAAAGGATACCATCCATTGTGATGTTTCATCGAACGACTGTCCTTCGATTTTATTTATGAAATCCGTGGTGTCTTGTAAATATGATGGTACATCAACCAGAAAGGGTTTTAAAAAGAAATCGACGTACTTCGAGATCGGTTCCAACAAGGAGTCACTTCCCGAAACTATAGGACTTCCAGGGGGGTCTTGCAGCCGCTTATGTATTTTGGGCAAAAAATAAATAACGGGGATCCTTGGGAATTTCTTGGAAAGATAATCAAACTCCTTAGGTCCCAAGAATCCACTGTCTCGTCCCATTTTCAGGATACCACAAATGCATTACTGAATAGATCTAGTGGGATCTTCTTTCACCTTTCGGTACCACTCTTGATTGTACACCTGACTTCTGCCTTCCGATAGATACATTTCTCGAGGCCAAATGACTAGGGGACCGCCCTTGTCAGCTTGTTTTATAACCACCGTCATGTTCTGCTTTAGACTGGTAATAGCTAGTTGTTGTTTAGCAGTGATATTCCTTTGGACAAATGATTTTCTCTTTTCAAGCTGGCTGATGCCTGACAGAACAGCTTGCTCAAAGGCTAAAATCTCTTTAGCCACACTCTGGGTTGGAGGAACAAATTTAGACTTGTTGGAGAGGCCAGATATTTCTTTGCTGTTGGTGTATTCTTTACCGGAAAAAAATGCTTTAAGTCGGACTTTCCGACAAAACTCATTCGCCTCCAACTTGAGCCTTGTGAAGTCCGTAGACCTATTGGGGACAAATTTGAGCCCCAATTCAAGGACTGATTCCTCCTCTTTCGTCAAAAGCCTTTGGGATAAATTAACAATTGATATGGACTTTACGACTTGTACTGCTGCCGTCTTGTCCTCATCTCCAATGGCTGGGGTTTGAATCTTCCCCTCTGCTTTGGTTCGCCTTTGTCTAAAAAAGACACCTGTTTTCTTGAGGGGCCCTCTCTCTCATCTGAATCACCCGAGGAATCCGAAGAAGATGTTTCAGAAAATGTCATAAACCGATTCCTAGAGCGTCCTTGAAAATTATATAAAGCTCTACGGGACTCAACAGTAGTAAAAAATGTGTCTTTCAAGAAAGGGTACATCTGATCTATATTAAAGGCTTTAGTGTCCCTTTCGAACTTAGCTGTCTTAAAACTGATGGTATTATCTTTAAAGGTAAGTATTTCACGCTCGATCCTATCCAGTAAAGTCTTGGCACCAGCCACAGAGTGTTTGTCCTTTATTGCCTGCGCTAATTTTTCTAATTCCTCTGCTTCCTTAACACAATCTTTGAGCTGTCTCAATTGTGTGGACCATTAGGTCTCGACTACACTTCGTATTTATATAGCTAAACCCTTTCCTATACTCGGGATCGTCAGTAAACACAACCGGTATGTTCTTAATTTGGAGGCCCTACGGTATGGTTCCAGCCTTCAGATGTTCCAATAAGAAGTGCCCGTGTAGTTCGGTTCGGATATGTTTCTTGTGCAGGCGTGTCAATTTTTCAGCCTCATTCTGCTGTTGAGCTGTGGTGCTCAACGTTACTGAGGAAAAAGGAGAAGGAGTGGCTATCAGGTTCTGAATATGTGCTTCTGAAAAAGACAGCGTTTCCTTTACAGACATAATAACTAAGGCGAACCTGAACTCTAATTTGAATTTTTAAGAAAATGAGGGCACCAGTACCCTGGTGTCCAACCCACGTGGGTAAAAACCCACTCTCAATTATAATCACAAAAGGGGATAGGCCCAAATTGGACCGGGGTCAGGTAGGGCCGTTTTTAAAGTACAAACACCAAAAAAGTACCTGGCCCCGTTTTGCTTTATGGTCTTCAATTTAGCGAGCTACAAACAGACAACCACTGTATCTATTTGAATGGACTATTTATTTATCCACTTCTATTTGATTTGTTTTCTCGGACAAAATTTTATCAAAAATTCAATGTACCGAAAAGAAAATACTTCAATTTCAAATGACAAACATCAAAATATATCTCATTAACCATAAAACATATTCTTGTGGACACAAATCACATTAATACAAACATTAAATCACCAACCACATTCACTCATTCACATCATCCACCCTACAACTGAACCTAATCTATCAAACGTCAACCACTCGCTTTAACAACCACATTCACTCATTCACATCATCCACCCTGCAATTGAACCTAATCTATCAAACGTCAACCACTCGCTTTAACACACACGGGGAAATATTCTTCAATACGACTGGGGGATACAACTCATCACAATTCCTCTCAGAGTACACTAATTAATTCGTATTTTTAATTCCTCCATAGACAATTAGCCAACGAGTTTCGAGACCCAGGCTACAGCTGCTGGGACTCTCCTCAGGGCTGCCTCTTAGTGGATGACACCATTTTCTGTGGGGAAATAATGCAGAAGCACAACATCAGAACCCTGTCTCCTGTTTGCCACTCCGACTCGACTGTGTTAAAAAATTACGTAACTGATTACCTGGGAAACGGCCTTATGGTCCGAATCGACTGTGATTTAAAAGCGTTCAGGACTCACTTCCATATAAACTTTATCGAAGCTGTTCATCAACCACGCTTTGCGCCGGAAATACAGCCGCACCTTTGTTGCTGGAAAATAATTCCAATAAATACTCAAGATATCTCCTGAAGTATCATATGTCACTGAACAAGCCAACTGAATCGTAGATTACCTTGGCTGTAAAAAGCTGCCCGTCCGGTCAGCACATGTGCGTCTCCGCGGAAGCTTGCACCCTGTAATATGTAAAAGATGCACTAAATAACGGAAAGCTGTTCAAAACTCTAGTATCACCTCAAATTTCTTTTATAAAAATAGGAGAGGGAAGAAACTCAATCCCGCCAACTCACCTAATTCTCTTAACCACACCGCGTATAATTATCCAAATCAATCCCTTTTCAGGCGGCGCCAACTGCGCTCTGGTCAAAAACTTCTAGATGTCTCTACAATTAAAACATTGAGTGTTACAGCTCAGACAGCAAGCTTAATCACTTCTTAGTCAACAAAAAGAGGGAGGGAGGGCTCTCATGTTCGGTTTACTTACATTTTCGAAGGCTCCAATTCCATTTACTGCAGAAACGCCATTGTAAAAACTGCATCTGGCGCGAGCGCTTCAAACGGGGCCATTTTAACCCCATGTATGTCTGCGTCATTCATGGACACTATGGTCTCGCCTGCTGGCCAATCAAAGTGCAATGGTTGCCAACAACTCGTAGTGCAGCCGCACTGCTGGATTCTGGGACACGAAGTCTCTAGAACACTCCTTTAAGTTCTTGACAATTCAGTCATCCCATTTAGACCCGTGACAGCACAGTTAAACTTCAAGATAATGTACGCTTCCTTCTGTAGCAAGGCAGTGCCTATATCTAATGCACGTTTGGATGTATCTAACACACTCAGCACAGTCCATTTGAAATCACGTTCATTATGTGATTTATCTATAAAGTGTTGCACCATCGGCGCAGTGACCACCTTTTTTTAATTCTTGATCGGTGCTGCATTATCCGCTGATTTATCTGTTGGTTAGTCTTCCCTACGTACAATTTCAAACACGAGCAGACCACTGCATAGACAACATTGTTAGATTTACAGTTGGTAAATTCTGTATGGCGCCATTTAATTCCATCATGAACAAATTCAGTCCCTTCAATCGTGGAGTCGCAAGCCACACATGTTCCACATTTATGGTGACCTTCCACTGGCTTCAATTGCCATTGTGATCTCAAATTGCCTTTAGATTGTGATGGGAAGATATCGGCTCGCACAATTTGCTGGCCAATACTTTTACCTTTTTTCATTGCAAATAATGGTTTCTGGAACGGGCACTCCAGATTTTCCAATAAATGCCAGTTTTTTAACATTATTTGGCGAAATTTGTTGGTGTCAGGCCCAAAGGCAGTGACACACACTAATCTTTCTAGTGGTGGTTTTGCTCTTCTTCGCAACAGTTCTTCCCTTGGCGTGAACCACGCCTTCTTTATGGCATGATTTAGCAATTTTTTGGGATAACCTCTTTCAATCATTTGTTTTTGGAAAATGGCTGCATGATATTCAAAGTCCGCTTTTAATGAACAATTGCGTCTTATGCGCAATAGTTGAACATATGGCATGTTGTCTTTCAAGCTACGGGGGTGAGCGCTTTTGTGGTGCAAAATAGTGTTCTTGTCTGTGTTTTTCCTGTGCAATGTAGTTGTCAATTTGGAGTCATTAAATGACGCTTCAACATCGAGAAATGTCAACCTGGTTTGGCTTGCACTTTGGCTGAACTTGATATCCAGGTGGCGTGTGTTAAGCCACCCATGGAAGGTGTCTAGTTCCTCCCTAGACCCACTCCAAATGAACCAAATGTCGTCGATGTAGCGCATCCAATGAGCAATACGTTCTTTGAAAGGATTATTATTGAAGACAAATCGGTCCTCATATTGGGCCATGAAGAGGACCGCCATTTCTGGAGCAAAAGGACAACCCATGGCGGTCCCCTTCACCTGCAAATAAAATGCATCCTCAAATTTGAAATAGTTCTTTCTTAATGCAACCTCCGCTAGCTGTAAAATAAAAGATATTGGAACCCTATGCGGACGTATTCTTCCATCCAAGTAGAGTTCAATCACATGGAATGCTTCATCTTGAGGTATTTGGGTATAGAGGGAAGTGACATCAAAGGATACCATCCATTGTGATGTTTCATCGAACGACTGTCCTTCGATTTTATTTATGAAATCCGTGGTGTCTTGTAAATATGATGGTACATCAACCAGAAAGGGTTTTAAAAAGAAATCGACGTACTTCAAGATCGGTTCCAACAAGGAGTCACTTCCCGAAACTATAGGCCTTCCTGGGGGGTCTTGCAGCCGCTTATGTATTTTGGGCAAAAAATAAATAACGGGGATCCTTGGGAATTTCTTGGAAAGATAATCAAACTCCTTAGGTCCCAAGAATCCACCGTCTAGTCCCATTTTCAGGATACCACAAATGCATTCCTGAATAGATCTAGTGGGATCTTCTTTCACCTTTCGGTACCACTCTTGATTGTACACCTGACTTCTGCCTTCCGATAGATACATTTCTCGAGGCCAAATGACTAGGGCATCGCCCTTGTCAGCTTGTTTTATAACCACCGTCATGTTCTGCTTTAGACTGGTAATAGCTAGTTGTTGTTTAGCAGTGATATTCCTTTGGACAAATGATTTTCTCTTTTCAAGCTGGCTGATGCCTGACAGAACAGCTTGCTCAAAGGCTAAAATCTCTTTAGCCACACTCTGGGTTGGAGAAACAAATTTAGACTTGTTGGAGAGGCCAGATATTTCTTTGGTGTTGGTGTATTCTTTACCGGAAAAAAATGCTTTAAGTCGGACTTTCCGAAAAAACTCAATCGCCTCCAACTTGAGCCTTGTGAAGTCCGTAGACCTATTGGGGACAAATTTGAGCCCCAAATCAAGGACTGATTCCTCCTCTTTCGTCAAAAGCCTTTGAGATAAATTAACAATTGATATGGACTTTACGACTTGTACTGCTGCCGTCTTGTCCTCATCTCCCATGGCTGGGGTTTGAATCTTCCCCTCTGCTTTGGTTCGCCTTTGTCTAAAAAAGACACCTGTTTTCTTGAGGGGCCCTCTCTCTGATCTGAATCACCCGAGGAATCCGAAGAAGATGTTTCAGAAAATGTCATAAACCGATTCCTAGAGCGTCCTTGAAAATTAGATAAAGCTCTACGGGACTCAACAGTAGTAAAAATTTGTCTTTCAAGAAAGGGTACACCTGATCTATATTAAAGGCTTTAGTGTCCCTTTCGAACTTAGCTGTCTTAAAACTGATGGTATTATCTTTAAAGGTAAGTATTTCACGCTCGATCCTATCCAGTAAAGTCTTGGCACCAGCCACAGAGTGTTTGTCCTTTATTGCCTGCGCTAATTTTTCTAATTCCTCTGCTTCCTTAACACACAATCTTTGAGCTGTCTCGATTGTGTGGACCATTAGGTCACGACTACACTTCGTATTTATATAGCTAAACCCTTTCCTATACTTGGGATCGTCAATAAACACAACCGGTATGTTCTTAATTTGGAGGCCCCACGGTATGGTTCCAGCCCTCAGATGTTCCAATAAGAAGTGCCCGTGTAGTTCGGTGCGGATATGTTTCTTGTGCAGGCGTGTCAATTTTTCAGCCTCATTCTGCTGTTGAGCTGTGGTGCTCAACGTTACTGAGGAAAAAGGAGAAGGAGTGGCTATCAGGTTCTGAATATGTGCTTCTGAAAAAGACAGCATTTCCTTTTCAGACATAATAACTAAGGCGAACCTGAACGCTAATTTGAATTTTTAAGAAAATGAGGGCACCAGTACCCTGGTGTCCAACCCACGTGGGTAAAAACCCACTGTCAATTATAATCACAAAAGGGGATAGGCCCAAATTGGACCGGAGTCAGGTATGGCCGTTTTTAAAGTACAAACACCAAAAAAGTACCTGGCCCCGTTTTGCTTTATGCTCTTCAATTTAGCGAGCTACAAATAGACAACCACTGTATCTATTTGAATGGACTATTTCTTTATCCACTTCTATTTGATTTGTTTTCTCGGACAAAATTTTATCAAAAATTCAATGTACCGAAAAGAAAATACTTCAATTTCAAACATCAAAATATATCTCATTAACCATAAAACATATTCTTGTGGACACAAATCACATTAATACAAACATTAAATCACCAACCACATTCACTCATTCACATCATCCACCCTACAACTGAACCTAATCTATAAAACGTCAACCACTCGCTTTAACAACCACATTCACTCATTCACATCATCCACCCTACAATTGAACCTAATCTATCAAACGTCAACCACTCGCTTTAACACACACGGGGAAATCTTCTTCAATACGACTGGGGGATACAACTCATCACAATCCCTCTCAGAGTACACAAATTAATTTGTATTTTTAATTCCTCCGTGGACAATTAGCCAACGAGTTTCGAGACCCAAGCTACAGCTGCTGGGACTCTCCTCAGGGCTGCCTCTTAGTGGATGTCACCATTTTCTGTGGAGAAATAATGCAGAAGCACAACATCAGAACCTCGTCTCCTGTTTGCCACTCCGACTCGACTGTGTTAAAAAATTACGTAACTGATTACCTGGGAAACGGTCTTATGGTCCGAATCGACTGTGATTTAAAAGCGTTCAGGACTCACTTCCATATAAACTTTATCGAAGCTGTTCATCAACCACGCTTTGCGCCGGAAATACAGCCGCACCTTTGTTGCTGGAAAATAATTCCAATAAATACTCAAGATATCTCCTGAAGTATCATATGTCACTGAACAAGCCAACTGAATCGTAGATTACCTTGGCTGTAAAAAGCTGCCCGTCCGGTCAGCACATGTGCGTCTCCGCGGAAGCTTGCACCCTGTAATATGTAAAAGATGCACTAAATAGCGGAAAGCTTTTCAAAACTCTAGTATCACCTCAAATTTCTTTTATAAAAATAGGAGAGGGAAGAAACTCAATCCCGTCAACTCACCTAATTCTCTTAACCGCACCACGTATAATTATCCAAATCAATCATTTTCAGGCGGTGCCAACTGCACTCTTGTCAAAAACTTCTAGATGTCTCTACAATTAAAACATCGAGTGTTACAGCTCAGACAGCAATCTTAATCACTTCTTAGTCAACAAAAAGGGGGGGGAGGGGGCTCTCACGTTCAGTTTACTTACATTTTCGAAGGCTCCGATTCCATTTACTGCAGAAACGCCATTGTAAAAACTGCATCTGGTGCGAGCGCTTCAAACGGGGCCATTTTAACCCCATGTATGTCCGCGTCATTCATGGACACTATGGTCTCGCCTGCTGGCCAATCAAAGTGCAATGGTTGCCAACAACTCGTAGTGCAGCCGCACTGCTGGATTCCAGGACACGAAGTCTCTAGAACACTCCTTTAAGTTCTTGACAATTCAGTCATCCCATTTAGACCCGTGACAGCACAGTTAAACTTCAAGATAAGGTACGCTTCCTTCTGTATCAGGGCAGTGTCTATATCCAATGCACGTTTGGATGTATCTAACACACTCTGCACAGTCCATTTGAAATCACGCTCATTATGTGATTTATCTATAAAGTGTGCACCATCGGCGCAGTGACCACCTTTTTTTAAATTCTTGATCGGTGCTGCGTTATCCGCTGATTTATCTGTTGGTTAGTCTTCCCTACGTACAATTTCAAACACGAGCAGACCACTGCATAGACAACATTCTTAGATTTACAGTTGATAAATTCTGTATGGCGCCATTTAATTCCATCATGAACAAATTCAGTCCCTTCAATCGTGGAGTCGCAGGCCACACATGTTCCACATTTATGGTGACCTTCCACTGGCTTCAATTGCCATTGTGATCTCAAATTGCCTTTAGATTGTGATGGGAAGATATCGGCTCGCTCAATTTGCTGGCCAATACTTATACCTTTTTTCATTGCAAATAATGGTTTCTGGAACGGGCACTCCAGATTTTCCAATAAATGCCAGTTTTTTAACATTATTTGGCGAAATTTGTTGGTGTCAGGCCCAAAGGTAGTGACACACACTAATCTTTCTAGTGGTGGTTTTACTCTTCTTCGCAACAGTTCTTCCCTTGGCGTGAACCACGCCCTCTTTATGGCACACTTTAGCAATTTTTTGGGATAACCTCTTTCAATCATTTGTTTTTGGAAAATGGCTGCATGATATTCAAAGTCCGCTTTTAATGAACAATTGCGTCTTATGCTCAATAGTTGACCATATGGCATGTTATAGTCTATAGTCTCGGAAAGTGACTCCTTGTTGGAACCGATCTCGAAGTACGTCGATTTCTTTTTAAAACCCTTTCTGGTTGATGTACCATCATATTTACAAGACACCACGGATTTCATAAATAAAATCGAAGGACAGTCGTTCGATGAAACATCACAATGGATGGTATCCTTTGATGTCACTTCCCTCTATACCCAAATACCTCAGGATGAAGCACTCCAAGTGATTGAACTCTACTTGGGTGCAAGAATATGTCCGCATAGGGTTCCAACATCTTTTATTTGACAGCTAGCGGAGTTTGCATTAAGAAAGAACTATTTCAAATTTGAGGATGTATTTTATTTGCAGGTGAAGGGGACCGCCATGGGTTGTCCTTTTGCTCCAGAAATGGCGGTCCTCTTCATGGCCCAATATGAGGACCGATTTGTCTTCAATAATAATCCTTGCAAAGAACGTATTGCGCATTGGATGCGCTACATCGACGACATTTGGTTCATTTGGAGTGGGTCTAGGGAGGAACTAGACACCTTCCATGGGTGGCTTAACACACGCCACCTGGATATCAAGTTCAGCCAAAGTGACAGCCAAACCAGGTTGACATTTCTCGACGTTGAAGTGTCATTTAATGACTCCAAATTGACAACTACATTGCACAGGAAAAAGACCGACAAGAACACTATTTTGCACCACAAAAGCACTCACCCCCGTAGCTTGAAAGACAACATGCCATATGGTCAACTATTGCGCATAAGACGCAACCGTTCATTAAAAGCGGACTTTGAATATCATGCAGCCATTTTCCAAAAACAAATGATTAAAAGAGGTTATCCCAAAAAATTGCTAAAACGTGCCATAAAGAGGGCGTGGTGAGAGCGGCTGAGTGAGCTTGAGCTCCCGGACTCCTTCCCCCCTTCCCGACTTACCGGATAGTTGGCGGCGGTCCTTGAGATCGGCGAGAGGCATGGGAAAACAAAAGTGAAGCTGGCGGCTGGCCTGGAGTGTGTGACTCGAGGAATGCTGGGGACCGTTTGTCAGGCTCCCCGTGTGGCTATCTGGCAGCTGTTGATCCTTGCTCGGCAGACTTCCGGGTGTGCGCGCTGCGGACTCAGTGCGCGTGGAGCGCTGACGAGCTCTGACGAGCTCTGACGCTGTGGCAGAGACTGGGACGCTCAACGCTGAGATGCCCCCGAAGGCAGGACGGGGAAAGGCGAGATACACGGAGGTGGCTGAGAATGGGCCAGAGAGGAAGAAACCTAGTTCAAATATGGAGAAGATTCGTGTGGAGGGCGGTAAGAAGCCCGTTCCGGCTCTATTTTTAGCTGGGAAGGTAAAGAAACTACTTGCTCCCACACCCAAAAAAGACATGAATATGCATCCTGATGACTCTACATTAGATAAAGGAAACGTGGTGGGGGACAATTCTTGTGAGATAGTTAAAGAGGGGAAAAAAGATGGGAAAAGAGGAGAGATACCTTTAGAGAGTGCGGAGCTGGGGGTAATTGGAAATAAAGCTGATAATTATGACACTGCAAAGGAGAGTGACTCAGGGGATTTTCCTTTTTACTCAATGTCGGACCCCTCGGACACTTCGGGGGATGAGATTGAGGAGATAGATGATGGTCTCCCTAGTACTGTGCATAAGAGGGCCGACTCAGGTGTGGGTGCAGGCCTACAGATAGCGGAAAATACTGATTCCTTCCACTGGGATTATTCATTTATGGGGGAGACCGAGGACGGAACCAATGGAGGGGCTAGTGGGGTACAATCTGGTCTAAAGATGATGGAGAATCCTGAGGATATATCCCTGGCTCTTATTTACTGGAGCATAATGGCGCACAGGGAGGAAACCCGGACCGAGAGCCAGCGCACGCAGGGAGCATGGCGTAAGCTCCAGAATTCAGTACGGAGGGTGGCAAAGTCATGTTCCGAGTTCGTAGAGAGGTTCAATGAAGCAGAGACACGCATTTCGAACCTAGAGGATGAACTCGCTGTGCAGAAAGCTACTACAGAGACGCTACGCATAGAGAAGGATGACACCCTCTGGAAAATTACGGACTTGGAAAATCGCCTGCGGCGCAACAATCTCCGCGTACTGGACATTCCGGAAGGGGCGGAGGGGCAGGACGTACGGAAATTTGTGATCGAACTGTTTTCTGAGGCTTTTCCTGGGCTAACCCAATGGGATTGGGAACGGGAGATCCAACGAGCACATAGATTCCCCTTCATACAGCGCAATAGAGTAGGCCAGAATAGTAGCAGACCAAGGGCAATTTTAATATCACTGAATAACTTCTTGGCGAGAGAGGCAGTGTACGATCTGGCGCGGCCGGACCGAAAGAAATCTGGGAAGGGATTAGAATTCTTTGTGCGACCCGATTATTGTCCCCTAACCGTTGAAAAGAGATGGCAATTGCGCCAACTTATTACTCCATTTCGAGATAAGAATGCCCAAGCTTTTCTACTGAACCCCGCCAAACTCAAGGTTATTTATAAAGAGCAGGTGCGGTTTTTCACGACAGAGTCAGCGGCTAAGGAATACCTCCATACAATGTAAAGAGTGATAAGGGGTAGAAGCTTTAGATGAGTCGCATAATTAAACGTGTTAGAAATGTATCTATAGATCTAATTCAGATTTAGATAAGAAGTGGTATTTTTGGCTCTTCTCTGATCTTGTGTGATGTGGTGATTCAATTGCTGATTTTGAGTTTGGTAGGTGGTCGGGCAGGGGGATCCGGGGGCTAGGCTCGTTCCATCACCGAGGCCTTGCGCCTCCTAACCTCGTTTTTGGGGAAAGGTGGGGGAGGGCACGGCTTCGGCTGAAGCCATGTAGGGAGGGGTGGTTGGGGGTGGGGAGGGCACGGGTAAAAAAATCCATGAAGGTGTAGGAAGATTGTTTAAGAAAGTCAATGGTTTTAGAATTGTGATCTTTGTGCTTAAATTTGCTGGGAATAGAGATGGGGGATAGCCATAAAAAATTTGCCATTAGGCTCTGCTCCCTGAATGTTCGTGGTTTGAACAGCTATAATAAGAGACAACGAGTTGCGGACGAATTGCGATTGCTTCAACCAGATCTGGTATGTGTTCAAGAAACTCACATTCCGTGGGGCAAAAGAAAATTATTGGCGGAATTAGGGTTTAATGTACTGGTGTCTACAGAGCAATCCACTACTATACGAGGGGTAGCGATACTGGCTAAAAATCATATACAGGGGACCAGTAGGGCATTAGCAGATAAAGTAGGGAGGTGGGCAATTGTGGAATGTTTGATTGGCAACATGAAATACACTATTTGTTCTATATATGGATCAAATCTTGATGAGGCTTCAGTAATAGAAGGGCTTAATGTGGAATTAGCATTATGGCCCACACCACTGATTGTATGTGGAGATCTAAATATACATCTTGAGATAGGGCTGTTATATGATGACAGTAAATCCTATAATGGGAGGAAACCGAAAGTTTTTAAAGCATTACAGTCCTTAGTGATAGATCATGGTCTGATGGATGCATGGGCCGCTCTGAATGGGCCGGACCCTGGGTATACTTTTTATTCATACCCGCATCAGAAGCTGGTAAGATTAGACTATTTCTTTATATCTGGGTTATTACTATCAGGTGCTAATATCCAGATCCATCCACGGATTTCTTCTGATCACGGCCCTCTGGTATTGAAGCTTGGTATACTTAAGACTGATAGTAGGCCTCGAACGTTTTCGTTTGATAGAAAATTGCTTCTGGATAATGAATATGTGGTGCATATGAAGGAGTGGATTGAGCAATTCTTGGCTATAAATCGAAACACGGCTCAGATTGGGTCAGTGTGGGATGCTTTAAAGGCGGGTATAAGGGGTGAAACCCTTAGCTTTGGGCTACATAAGCAGAAGCAGATACAGGCAGCTGTGCAGGAATTATGTGATGATCTGTCAGTAGCCGAAGGAAACCTTATACAGGGGATTCAGGCTGGGCTTGATATCTCAGAAATCCAGATGCACGTAGCCAGGTGTAAGGCTAAAATAAATTCATATTGGAGCAAAGAAATAGCTAGGAAATACTCTATTAATAGGAATCAAAGCTATGAATATGGGGAGTCAACTGGACGCTGCTTGGCGCAAAGATTGCAATCAAAAGAGGCGGCCCAAAGAATCGGACCAGTAGTAGATACTCGGGGGAATTTGGTAGATACGGGGGAGGAGATATTAAGGGTGTTTCATGGTTATTACGAGGCACTTTATACTGGGGATCCCGCTGATGCACAGGCCAGGGAAAAGCTGTTGCAGGGCCTTAATTGTAAAAAAGTTGATCTGCTGGAGGCAGAAAGACTTGAAGAACCTATCACGATGGAAGAACTAGAAAGAGCTATTAATGGCCTTGCTTCCGGCAAAGCAGCAGGGCCCGACAAGCTTCCGTTGGAAATTTATAAAACTTTTTTTAGTGAAATTAAAACCGATATGCATACCACTTTTTTACAGGCACAAACAGGAGCCGCCCCCTCGACTTGGGATGAGGCTAACATAATAGTTTTTAAAAAGAAAGATAAACCTGCCGAACAACCAGCCTCGTATCGCCCAATATCATTATTAAACGCAGATGGCAAAGTTTATGCTAAAATACTCGCGACCCGGTTAGCTGATGTAATTACCCCGTTAGTGTCAACTCGGCAACATGGGTTTATACCTAAGAGGGGAATGACTAATCATATTAATCGTGTGGTAACCTTGCTGGATATTGCTAATACTATGGGGAATAAATTCAGTTTGATCTTATTGGACGCCAAAAAGGCGTTTGACCGGGTCGCGTGGGAATTTTTATGGGCAGTATTACGACAGGCAGGCTTGCAGTCAAATTTTTTGTTAGCCATTCAAGTTTTATATAGATGCCCAACCGCTAAGATATGCATTATGGGTCTTGAGTCAGACTCGGTATATATAACACGAGGCACAAGACAGGGGTGCCCTTGCTCACCTTTGCTATTTTCATTATATATTAACCCCTTTTTAATGATGCTGGAGCAAAGTGCAGGAATAGAACCGGTAATTTGGAAGCAAGAACAGTACCGAGTTTTTGCATATGCTGATGATGTGGCAGTAGTTACAACTAACCCTGAGGGAGCCATATCCAAGATAGAACGGCTAGCATTAGAATTTGGAGCTACGTCAGGATATAAGTTGAATGTGTCTAAGACACAAATTCTGTGTCTAAACCAAACCGGCTTCAATGATCGAAGGGTGTTAAATGAGGTATCATACTTAGGGGTTATAATAAGGACATGTTTAAAGGCACTGGTTGAGGTCAATTGGTGCAATATTTTAACCTCGGTACGGAAGCAGTTAGATCGGTGTGAATGTTTACATCTGACACTTGTGGGACGGTGTAATGTTCTTAAAATGCTAATTTTACCCAAAGTTTTATATTTTTTTAGATCTGTGCCACTAGAAATTTCTTGTGCTCAACTGGCGGTATTACAATCAATATGTGCTAGGTTTTTATGGGCACAAGGGAAATCCCGAAGAGCAATGCGCTATATGATCTTACCGCGGGAGAAAGGAGGATGGGCAGTGCCTGATTTTACTTTATATTATCTGGTTAGTATGTTGCAGCGTATGAATATTTTATTAACAGGAATAGAACCATCTAGCATAGCCGAGGCACCCTCGATATATTACATGTTATTGGGTAGCAATGCGAAAAACCGGTTGTTTGTAAACTTGGAACCCAGCTACTATAAAAAAACTAGGTTCAAGGTTTTAAATGCTGCCTATAAGGTGTGGAAAGTGGTGCGAAAGTGTTATAGAATTGGGAGGGTCACTCAGTATACCCCGTTTGATGCCACCAATCTTTTGCCTACGATATTTTGGGACAGGACCATAAACAGATGGGGGACAAAAGGTATTCAATATATCGGGGATTTATATGATAGTGGGGACCTGATGTCCTTTGAGATGTTGGCCAAGAAATACAACCTTCCTAAAAATGAATTTTTTACGTATCTGCAAATCCGTGATTACCTATGTAAGAGCCAATGGAAGATTGCTCTAAACCCTGTAGTTGAAGCTGTAAAGAGAAATGCACGCATCGGTCCGTTATACAATATATTGTTAGAGACCAAGGGTGAGGATTTAGAAAGACATAACACCAAGTGGGATGATAGGCTTGGGTGTCTAGGTACACGGGTGGAATATTCTATTGATCTGGCGGGGAGGTTACTGAGGTCTGCCAATCTACGCGCACAACACTATAAGACCATTTTTAATCTTTACTACACCCCAGCTAGGCTGTTAAAATGGGGTGGAGTTAATGACGGCAAATGTTTTCGATGTGGAACTGATGATGCGGATATTGTGCATATTTTCTTTTCATGTAGACATATGAGCAAACTCTGGGAACACTTAGAAGAGTTTTTAGCGGAACTGCTTGGAGGTCCAATAAAATTAACTGCATCTCATGTGTTGCTGGGAGTTGAGGAGGGTGATGGGCGTGACCAGCTGGCATACAGGTATCGATATCTGATCTTTGTGGCCATGGCTATAGCTAGGTTGTGTATTGCCTCAATGTGGCTTCATAAAGATGCCCCGACGTTTGAACTATGGAGGACAAGATTTTTTAACATTTTTAACATAGAATATAGCTTATATGCATTAAAGGGGGCTCGAAAGAGGAAACTTGGTCAGGAAATTTGGGGGCCAATGATTGCCTTTATGGATGGGTAACTTATGACATGCTGTTTATGTGGCACTTTGCACTTTTTGGGCTAAAGCAATATTTGATATATTTTGCACAATGCACCTGCACTTTAGAGCTGCAATAACTGTGGATAAACTGTGAATATCGAACATGCTAACCATTATGTCCACTATTAACCAATTTTTACTTTTTAAAGATCATGTGGATATATATTTCTCTTATCTCTTTTTTATACCATTGATTATCTTTGTGTAATGTATTAATTGTATTGTAATTTTAACCTTCATGGATTAATAATAATAAAAAATAATAAAAATAAAAAAAGAGGGCGTGGTTCACGCCAAGGGAAGAACTGTTGCGAAGAAGAGTAAAACCACCACTAGAAAGATTAGTGTGTGTCACTACCTTTGGGCCTGACACCAACAAATTTCGCCAAATAATGTTAAAAAACTGGCATTTATTGGAAAATCTGGAGTGCCCGTTCCAGAAACCATTATTTGCCATGAAAAAAGGTAAAAGTATTGGCCAGCAAATTGTGCGAGCCGATATCTTCCCATCACAATCTAAAGGCAATTTGAGATCACAATGGCAGTTGAAGCCAGTGGAAGGTCACCATAAATGTGGAACATGTGTGGCCTGCGACTCCACAATTGAAGGGACTGAATTTGTTCATGATGGAATTAAATGGCGCCATACAGAATTTACCAACTGTAAATCTAAGAATGTTGTCTATGCAGTGGTCTGCTCGTGTTTGAAATTGTACGTAGGGAAGACTAACCAACAGATAAATCAGCAAATAACGCAGAAGCGATCAAGAATTAAAAATAAGGTGGTCACTGCGCCGATGGTGCAACACTTTATAGATAAATCACATAATGAACGTGATTTCAAATGGACTGTGCTGAGTGTGTTAGATACATCCAAACGTGCATTGGATATAGGCACTGCCCTGCTACAGAAGGAAGCGTACCTTATCTTGAAGTTTAATTGTGCTGTCACGGGTCTAAATGGGATGACTGAATTGTCAAGAACTTAAAGGAGTGTTCTAGAGACTTCGTGTCCCAGAATCCAGTAGTGCGGCTGCACTACGAGTTGTTGGCAACCATTGCACTTTGATTGGCCGGCAGGCGAGACCATAGTGTCCATGAATGACACAGACATACATGGGGTTAAAATGGCCCCGTTTGAAGCGCTCGCGCCAGATGCAGTTTTTACAATGGCGTTTCTGCAGTAAATGGAATTGGAGCCTTCGAAAATGTAAGTAAACCGAACATGAGAGCCCCCTCCCTCCCCTTTTTGTTGACTAAGAAGTGATTAAGCTTGCTGTCTGAGCTGTAACACTCAATGTTTTAATTGTAGAGACATCTAGAAGTTTTTGACAAGAGCGCAGTTGGCGCCGCCTGAAAAGGGATTGATTTGGATAATTATACGCGGTGCGGTTAAGAGAATTAGGTGAGTTGGCGGTATTGGGTTTCTTCCCTCTCCTATTTTTATAAAAGAAATTTGAGGTGATACTAGAGTTTTGAACAGCTTTCCGCTATTTAGTGCATCTTTTACATATTACAGGGTGCAAGCTTCCGCGGAGACCACATGTGCTGACCGGACGGGCAGCTTTTTACAGCCAAGGTAATCTACGATTCAGTTGGCTTGTTCAGTGACATATGATACTTCAGGAGATATCTTGAGTATTTATTGGAATTATTTTCCAGCAACAAAGGTGCAGCTGTATTTCCGGCGCAAAGCGTGGTTGATGAACAGCTTCGATAAAGTTTATATGGAAGTGAGTCCTGATCGCTTTTAAATCACAGTCGATTCGGACCATAAGGTTGTTTCCCAGGTAATCAGTTACGTAATTTTTTAACACAGTCGAGTCGGAGTGGCAAACAGGAGACGGGGTTCTGATGTTGTGCTTCTGAGGAATTAAAAATACGAATTAATTTGTGTACTCTGAGAGGGATTGTGATGAGTTGTATCCCCCAGTCGTATTGAAGAATATTTCCCCGTGTGTGTTAAAGCGAGTGGTTGACGTTTGATAGATTAGGTTCAGTTGTAGGGTGGATGATGTTGATGGAGCAAGGACTCACAAATGAGAATTGCTTGGATGCAATCTCCTCACAGTATTAATTTATTAAACTTGTATTGTCCATATTAATCCTTGCATACACTACACGAATAGTAAGGATGCTTGCCTATGTGTTTAACTAACGAATAATGCTTGTCTATAATCTAAAATGGCCGCTAAAGCGCGGGAACCTTACTGCGCATGTCTCAACCATATCACATGGTGAGACGTCTCTCTTTGCTTGGTGGGAAACTCCTGCTTCTGCGCAGTGTGCATTAAAATGGCTGCTTGATGTTTTCACATGCTTCAGCTTGCTCTCGTGTTATTATTAATTTGTCGTTTTCTTAATGCTACTAATGCGGGATAGAATTTATAAGTAAATGGGGATAGAGTAGAAAGAGTGGGTATACAGTGAAACATTTTATTTGTGATTTTAATATTTTCTTCTTGTACTTTTATTAGTTCGTAAACTTGGGCCTGGGGTTGGTGAACTGAAACTCGAGAGACAGATGATTCTGCGCATGTGTCCTGCATGGCTGCCAAAGAATAAGGATGAAGTCAACTTGGACGTCGTCCAAGGCCATGACCTGATGGCCGAAGCTGTTGTACACATGTCTTTCCTGTTGGGAAAAGCAACTTTGTATATGAAGAATATATAACATTTGTCGTGAGACGGGTGGGAAATAAAGCAAATGTATTAAATTTGAGGGGCGGTATTTTAAAACAATGGCCTACAGAAAATGTACAAAAATCATATGGTGTGAGAATCCACCCCCTGTCCCTGTCCAATCAGAAATAGTGGTCCCATATTTTGGCAACATTAAGGGGAGGTACATGGGCGTAGAAGGGTATAATAGATATAGAATTAGTTAATTAGTTAGAGCTTACTCTCAGAACACACAGAAGAGCTCCAGACCGCCAAGCTGATCGATTGCAGACTGAATCCCTGTCCAGAAGAGGTCCTGAGGAGGGGGCGGCGGAGTCCATTAGAAGGGAGACACGGGAGAATCGAGGAGAAGCGGAGTATCAGAGAGGGGAACGACGCAGGCGTCGTTGTATAGAGGTCACCGGTCCTGTCCTAAACCTGGAGGAAGTCTTTGCTCTTCATCCTTCCTGGGTCTTATTCTTTTCCAACTCCTTGGCCAAGGGGTTTGGATCTCGCACTTAGGTAAATATACCTGCAACCTTTAGTTGCGCTGCTGTCTCTATCTTCTCCTTTCTGAGGGACCGTCACTAATCAATAAATATTATTCTGTGCTTCATCCTTGATATGCGATTAAGTACCATGTGGTTCTGTAATTTACTCTGCAAAAATCTTTAGATAAACATTTTAAAACTTCCTGACTCAGTGGTTATTTTCAGGATTATGTACTTTAATGAATGTCACTCATTTTAAACTTCCCAAATAGCAAAGGATTCATTGGTAAGTCATTACTCTTCAATCAGAAGGTAATTGGTAGCAGGGATTTTGATAAAGAGTACAACTGACTCACCAGCGTAAGTATTAGCGTAGTATGAATGTATGGGCCCAAGTGAGTATTTGGTGTATGAATGCTGTTTGCTAATATCGTGCTGGATCAGTTATCTGGTAATCAGAGGATGGTTACTCTTTGTTGATTGGGTAATGAGAATTTTATTTTTATGAACTAACATCCGTGTATTCAGAGTTTGTTTTATGTTGTCTAGAATCCCCGGGGAAAAGTTGAATAGCGGATGGTAACTGGAAGCCATACTGCAGTGAGGTTATCTGTCAGGCAGAAATAGTACTGAAAAGTTAAGCAGGACTATCAGTACTGGTTAGGGACTCTATGCGTGTGAGTAATAGCAAAGGAGTACGCTGGTAAAAATTTGATGTTATATCACCTAGAAAGGGTAACATTGAAGAAGTAACGGGTATTTTTGAAGCTTGTGTGAAGAGTAAACGGAAGGGTTTTACTCGTAGTGTATGTTTAGTTAAAGGAAAGGTTTTACTAAGTGTGAGAGAAAACTATCTTTTCGAAATTTAGAGAAACTGGCACGATAGCGAATGTTATATGTTGTTACTGAAATTTAATTAAGATTTATAGAGAAAATAAGTTTTGCGTAAGATTTTGTAAAGGGAGGGTCAGCTGCCGGAGAGGGAGCTGACGTCACAAAACGCCACGCTGGGATTGGTTGAAACAGCGGGTATGGAAAGACTCTTGTAAAGGAGGGGTCAGTAGTCAGGAGCAGTACTGACGTCACAGGTGCCGCGCTGGGATTGGTTGAAACAGCGAGGGACAGAGAAGCGCAGATTGTAAAGGAGGGGTTGACAGACAAACGTCACAGAAAGGCTGCGCTAGGATTGGTTCAGAGATAAAAAGTTAGCAGGCATTTGATTGGTTGATATCATAGAAGCTAAAATCTTAGTGGATAAGAGATTGCATGTTAAAACGCGATCCAACTTTAACAGGAACTCGTCCGGATAGGAGATATTTAGGCTTTGCAGAATATAATTTTATACATCGAGATTTACCCAAAATGTACGGAGAAAAGAGAAAAATTTCATTTCTGCAAAAGATTAAGAACTATTTTAAAAAGGATAAACCAATCAAAACTAGGGAAGGAATTATCATTCCACCAGCTAAAACGCCCGCTTCATTCATGATGATGGAGAGAGGTTATCATACTTGTGTATGGACAGAGAATTGGATAGAATATACCAAAAATGATGGGATATTAGCATTTCCCGAGAATGGCACTTTCAATGGGAGAATTCTTCAAAATTTGAGATTGAGGATGAATGACTTAGAACCCAGACCTAGATTAACTCAATATGAAGCCTTAGAGGAATGGGAAACCAAGGCATTTGAGCGTGACCGATCCAGGAGTAATAGGGGTTACCGAGGATTTTTCCCCAGAACCAACATGAGTCTAGGGACAGTCAGATGAAACAATGGAGGAGGGCAATGATTACAGAGGGATTGTATCCATTGTTAACAGCAGAAGAAAAATTAGGAAGCAAATGCACAGAAAAGACAAAACATTTAATGAGAAATGGAGATTCTGAAGATGAATTTATAGAAGAATTATTAAGGAACTCCCCACCATATCAGGAAGGGACAAGTGGATGCACCCCAAGTGCCCCACTGTTAAAAACTCCATTAGTACCACAGGTAATGCATGATTTCACACCTAGTAGGATACTTCACGATAAAGAAAAAGAAGCCCTAGAAAAGACCAGAGCAGAATTAATACAGAAAATAACACAAATAAAAGTGCATCCTGACTCTTTGACCATACCTGTGACAATTGGTCCAGTAGTCCCGTTATATAGTGACAAAGGAAACTATCCTCCGCCACTAGTTATACCTACTCCTGTGAATATTCCTAAACCTGAAGCAGTAGTAATGGTCGAGGATCATTTTAGTGATTGTGAATCTACGATATCATTAATGGATTTACCCATTCGAGATTCTGTAAATAGCACTCCCAGAAGAGCTACACCTGGGTGCTCGAAAGATATAAACCTAATAACTTCATCAGGAGCAAAAGTGTCACTGTAGTAACACCTGAAGACTTAGAAAGGTGGGCACAAGGATCAGATCAACAGTGTACACCTCCAAAAATTTTGGACATTTATAAATTAAAAATCGAATTAGAAGAAATAATAGCAGGAAATGTAGGGCTAGATCGCCTAAATGCTTACGATGAAGAAGAATTATTGTTCATATGCAGGAGAATCACAAGAAATGCAAGATTATTCCATGAAAAACTATCAGACTTAGCACTGCAGATGGGAATTGAAATAGGGAAATCAAAAGTGTTGCAGAAACCCTATAGAGCAGATTTTTCAGACAAAGATTTAGAAAATATGAATGCCTCTGGAAGAAAATTACAAGTAAAAGAATTAATGATAGTCTTACAGAAATGGGGAGATCTAGATAAATGGAGAACTAGATGGGCCAAGAAAAAGGAAGAGGCATGATCAAGCAGAACAGCATCTGAATATGTGATGAAAGAGACAGGGAAAGCAGACCAAATGTACCCGATGCGAGAAGTACCAGGAGGGGGATATGTACATGTCCCATGGAGCAGACAGGATATTTTGTCATTTACGAATGATTTTCCAAAGTTGAGAGAAAAACCAATTGAATGGTACAAGCAGGTTGAGAGGTTTGTGAAGGTGTCAAAGGTATTGTTGAAGGATTTGGATGGTTTGTTTGACATGGTGGTACCTGCCGATTTGTGGACAGATTGTAAAATTACAGTTGATTGGCCAAGTGAAGAGTATCCTAGAGATCCAAAGACAGGTGCCCCGTCAAATGATGTAATGAAAAAGTACCAGCAGGTGATAACTTACCTGAAAGGCAAAATACCACCGAAAGAAACGGATTGGGTGAAAATAGACCGGACCACCCAAGAAGCCAGTGAATCGGTACACGCCTATTATGAGCGTTTATTGCAGGTAGTAAGCAATATAGTGGATTTGAGGACATTGGAGATAAGAACATGAGTCAGTTTGTTTATCGATTTGTCTATGGTCTGAAGCCAGAGATTTGTCAGATGATTAAGCAGCACATGTTGTGTTGGCAAGGGAAACCAATCGATGAAATTTTGAAATATGCAAAATATTGTGGAGACGGTATTGAGGATCGAGAAAAGAAATTGCAGGAGAAAGTAATGTGGGCACAGGTGAAAATGGCCGAAAAACAGGGAATTAATTTGGATAATCCAAGTGAAAATCAAGGAAAAGATTCTGGAACGAGTGGTGAGACTGGGAATGGTGGAAAAATGAGAGGACGAATGAGTAGAGAAGAAGCTAAAAAGAAATTTCCTTGTCATGGATGCGGAAAATTGGGGCATTGGAAGGATGAATGTAAAAAGAATCGGAATAATAATGGCCCAAATCAAAATTTAAATCCACAGATGCAGAATGACACACAGCAGGGTGTAAACCCTCAGAGTCAGTTTCCACCTGCACCTATTCAGGGTAATGTAAGCAGAGCAAAGCACAGTACAGACGTCGGATATCAAGGAGGAAGTGGTAAGAATGATTATATAACATCACAGTTTCTTTTACAGGACGATTTCTGTCAATACAGTTCATGACGGTGCCTAGGAGAGGGGGAGAAGGAGTGCGTACTTGGCGCATCCTTATCAGTAGATCAGTCAGGTCCATATGTTGAAGGGAATGTGAAAGGTAATGATATTACTTTTCTTTTAGACACTGGTGCAACTCGGTCTCCTGTGAGAACAGCAGACATTCCAGACCTTCCTCTCTTTGGAGAAGCTATCCAAGTAGTGGGGGTAGCTAATCGAAAGATTAGAACACCTCTTACCGAACCAATGGAAGTTAAAATTGGAAATTTCAGAGAAATGCATCAATTTGTAGTATGTGATTCCAGTCCAGTAAATTTATTGGGCGGGATTTGCTATGCAAGATGAATTGTACAATTTTCTGCACACCGGATGGTGTGGCAGTTCAGACACCAGATGAAGATCATGTATATAAGATTATGATTGCAAAACAAGGTACAGAGGTAGATGAAATGTTTTCGTTAATAACAAAAGATGAGCTGCCAGAAGAATTAAAAACTACAGTAAACCCCATAGTATGGGATTTCACAGGAAAGGAAGTAGGACTTATGGCTAAAATAGACCCGGTTAAAATTACTGTAAAGGAAGGTGCAATTTTCCCAAATACCAGACAGTACAAAATGAGTGCAGAAGTAAAAACAGGAGTCATTGAAGAAATCAACCGAATGGTAGAACAAAACATACTGAAAGAAGTAATGAGTAGCCCATGTAATTCACCAATAATGGGTCTAAAGAAACCTAGTGGAAAATATAGGATTGTTCAAGATTTGCGGAAAATAAATAAAATTATGGAACCATGTTGTCCTATAGTACCAAATCCTGCAGTAATCCTATACCATATCCCCTGGAGTGCAGGATGGTTCACTGTAATTGATTTATGCCAAGCGTTCTTTTCAATACCATTGCATCCAGATAGTCAGTATCTTTTCTCATTTAAATTTGAAAACAAAGTCTATGTATGGAATCGTGTTCCTCAGGGGTACACGGAAAGTCCTTCTATTTTTAATCAGATATTGAAAAAGTGCCTTGAGAAACTAGTGATGCCAGGAAGCTCAGTCCTAGTGCAATATATCGACGACTTACTGTGGCATCAAACACCAGAGAGGACTGTGTTGTTGATTCCATTGCACTATTAAACCATTTAGCTGAAGAAGGGCATAAAGTTTCACCTGAAAAATTGCAGTTTTGTACAACAGCAGTTAAATATCTGGGACACCAAATTGAGAGGGGAAAAAGAAGAGGAACCTCTGAAAGAGTAAAATTAATAAAGAAAATGCAAATGCCAGTAACACAAAGAGAAGTGAGAATGTTCCTAGGAATAGAAGGTTATTGTCGACAATGGATACTAGGATTTTCTCTGTTAGCTAAACCATTAATTAACATGACAAAAAAGAAAGCAAAGGATCATGTTGAGTGGGATGATGAAAGTGTAGGAGCCTTTGTAAATTTGAGGAGTGCATTATGTTCAGCACCTGACCTAGGCATGCCTGATTATAAAAGAGAATTTGCATTATTCCGTCATGAAAGAGAAAATTGTGCACTTTCCGTCCTAACTCAGAGACATGGTTTAGACAGACATCCTATAGCATATTTTTCTGCTACATTGGACCCAGTAGCAGTCGCGTTGCCAGGATGCTTAAAAGCAGTGGCAGCTACCTGTTTGAGCATTGAACAAAGTGAGTCAATTGTGATGGGACATCCTGTGAAAGTGTTTGTTCCACATGCTGTTGTGATTCTGTTGACAAGAACCCGAACTCAACATCTTACTCCTAGTCGGCTGACTAAGTATGAAAGAATAATAATGGGTGCTGAAAATGTGACCATGGTGAGGTGCACGATAGTAAATCCTGCTACCTTACTACCAGACCCATATCATGAGAAAATTAAAGATGACGAAGAAGAAGAACATGATTGTTTACAAGTCACAGAATTATGCACGAAACCACGCCCAGACATAGAGGAACAGCCCCTTAGAAAGCCAGACAGGGAGCTATTTGTCGATGGTTCATGCCAAAGGCATGAAGACGGTAAACTAACTGCTGCCTATGCGGTGTGTGAATTAACTGGAATAGTTGAGGCATCCTATTTACCAGGAGTCAAATCTGCACAAATAGCTGAATTGATTGCATTGATAAAGGCTTGCAAAATTGGGAGGAATCAAAAAGTAACTATATTTACAGATAGCCAATATGGTTACGGGGTTGTGCATGATTTTGGCCAACTATGGATGCAGAGGGATTTCATGACTTCTTCAGGATCCCCCATTAAGAATGGAAAGTTTGTAAGGGAATTGCTGAAAGCAATACAATCACCAAAAGAATTGGCTGTGGTGAAATGTGCCGCACACCAGTCAGGAGATGACTGGGTGGTAGTCGGCAATAGATATGCTGATCTAGTGGCTCAACATTGTGCCAAAAACAGATTGTCAGTCAATAAAAGGGTGGAAAGAATGGGAATCAGCTGCCAACTTATGCTGTATGTGCCACCTGAAACATGGAATGATGTTAAAAGATTGCAAGATGATGTTGATGAAAGTGAAAAGAATTTATGGATCAAGGTGGGTTGTTCTCAAAGAGGAGATGACGAGGTGTGGATCAGCGCTGATGGCAGACCAGTCATGCCAAACTGTCTGCTCTCACAAATGGCCAGAATGTATCATGGAGACACACACATAGGGAGAGATGCAATGATTAGGCTTTTTAGACAAAACTGGTACAATCCCAAATTCAGGGCTGTTGCAGAGAGTCTTTGCCAGAGATGTTTGACTTGCCAGATGCACAATCCAGGGAGGAAGACAATAATTGGGTTTGAGAAGATTGGAAAGGCAGAGGATCCATTTATAAGACTCCAGTTTGATTTTATTCAGTTGCCACCATGCAGAGGGTTGAAATATGTACTAGTCATAGTGTGTGTGTTTTCAAATTGGGTGGAGGCTTACCCTACCAGAAGAAATGACAGCATTACAGTCGCAAAGCTGTTGCTACGAGAACTCATTCTAGGTTTGGTTTCCCAGTAACTTTGGAATCAGATAGAGGAAAACATTTTAATAGTGAAGTGATCCAAATAATCTGTGGAGCATTCAAAATTGAACAGAAACTGCATTGTGCATATCGTCCAGAGGCTTCTGGAGTGGTTGAACAATTGAATGGCACTATAAAATCCAGACTGGGAAAAATGTGTGCATCAACATCATTAGAGTGGCCGGATGCATTGCCACTTGTTTTAATGGGACTCAGAAGCATTCCTGATAGAAATACCGGATTGAGCCCACACGAGATAATGATGGGAAGAGCAATGAGACAAACACATGTTCCCACAAACAAACTGCTGAATATATCTGATGATATGGTTCTGGATTATTGCAAAGGACTGGCTGACCTAGTGCGTTCTGTCTCTCACCAGGTTGGAGAAGACGCAGTTTCCAGGCAGCCTGAACAAGAACATGATCTGAATCCTGGTGACTGGGTGGTAGTGAAGAATCACACCAGAGAAACGTGTCTATCACCTAGATGGGGCAGACCGTGTCAAGTCATACTGACCACAAATACAGCCGTGAAGTGTGCAGGATTTCCTAATTGGATTCATGTAAGCCACACCAAGAGAGTACCAGACCCTGAAGAAAAAAATCCTCAGACAGCACCAATCACTGAAGAAGCTGAAGGTTGCCCAGCTGAAGAATCTCAGGCTCGAGATTCAAGAGAAGCTGAAGAAGAACAACCGAGCACAAGTCAGGATTGGGTACCGGTGGTAGAAATTCCTGAAATTTACCACAGAACAAGAAGTCAAACAAAATTGGAAGAAATTGAAGAAGATCAGATAGGTGAAGAAGAAGCAGCTCAGGAAAAAGAAGAAGATACAATAAAAGAACCTGAGCAGGATCAGATAGGGAAAGGAAACTGGACTCAAAATAAAGAACTAACAAACTTTGACCAGGGACAGACAGGTCTAGAAGAATCCGGTCAGGCTGCAGAAGTACAAAGTGCAATAAGCCCTGATCAGAACCAGTTAGATCCAGAAAAGTATACAGAAAAAGAAGATTTCGAGAAAAATGAACATGAAGAAATAAATCAAGAACAAGGTCCCTTATTGGAAACTGACAGTGGAGCTGCTGAAGAGAAACCAATCAGACCTGAAAAAGAACAAATAAGAGAAACAGTAATTACAGAAAACGAAACTGTGTTGAAACCTGAAAATAAAAGAATTTCTGAAGACGAAATCAAAGAGACAGTGCAAACCAAGAAAACCAGAAAAGGTGATCATTGGCCTAGTGTCATTAAAAGAGTAAAATACTACATAACAACCAGAAGTGAAGATCCAGATCAAGTAAATGAAGTAACAAGTCAAACAGAACAAGAAAGCAGAACTAAGAAAAGAAGAAGCAAGAGACTGAAACTCGTGAATAACAAATTCAAGGGTCCTGATTGGACTTACATCATTCTTGAAGATTACGAGAGCTCAGAGTCAAGTGAAAGTGGTGACGAAGGAACAAGTGCAGAACTGACGTACGAGAAAGAAACAAGACCACCTTGACTACATAAAAAGAGTCATATAAAGAAAAGCGAAAATAGATAAGAAGAGCAATCTTCCTTGTCGAAATGCCTGACGATAGAGTTGCTGGGAGACCAAAACAGAAATGTTGTAAAAGATGCTGTGCAATATGCATATGTAGTCTAGTAATGGTGCTTATAGTATGGTTAGTCCTGATCGTAGCAGTTCCTTACCTTATGATAATGGATAAAAAGATTAATAACGAAACTAAGGAAAGGACAGCACACTTGAAGGGTAATAGAGTAGAACTAATGGCAGAAAATGAACCAGAATTTCATCATGAAATAACTGATAACGACACTAGTCTAAATGTTTTCACAAAGTTATTGTTTCAATATGTAGACACCATGGAAGTTAGTAATTGTTGTGTCTGTATGAAGTTGCCTGAATCAGTAGCAGAAGGGTTAACATATCACCACTTACCATTGACATATGGCATATCATGTAGTGTATTAGTCTAGTTTATTTTATAGAACAGGGAGACTTCAGTATTATTATTCAAACATAGATGTGATATTTTCTGAGGTTCCGATTCGAAAGAGTATGAACCCAGTGCTTAATAGTCAAGACGCACAGTTTATGGGAGATTTTTTCTTAACAATGAAATCGATAGACATAACACATGCACATAGACACAATCTAACATGTTCTTTATACAAAGAAGAAAAGATATTTTTGAATTTAGTAGAAGATAGAAGACAAGATTTTCAAAAGAAAGCTTCTGAGCATAAGGCTCATTTGCCACCTTGGGCTGAGAAAGAAGGGAGTTACACAGCTGGCAAGGCTCAAGCTGCTATGGCTCTGGATTTCGTAAAGACAGGGAAAATTTGTCTTCATAGGTTAAAGACTGATTATAACAATGTTTTCATCGGTACCAGTGAATGTGAACACAATTTCTTAATTCTTGGAGGTTGGGGAATCAAAGGAGGAACAGATTCAGTTTTTCCTGGGATCTATTATGTGTGTGGGAATAAGGCTTACTTTAGGCTTCCTGCACGGTGGTATGGAAGTTGTTATTTTGGAATAGTATTTCCAAAAATATACCACGTAATAAGAAACACTGGGAGCAATGAAAACAATAGCGAATTAACACGTAGTAAAAGAGCTAGTTTTTCTGAAATTGTAGGTGATATATTTGGTGCATTGATACCTTCAGTGGGAATAATTCTGAACTCAAGGAAAATATGTAAATTGTCTACAGTGGTTGATCGTTTATCAACGGATACTGCTGGAGGATTTCTAATGATTAATGCGGAGATGGTTGCGATTAGATCTATGGTTATGCAAAATCGACTTGCTCATGATATTATATTGGCAAAAGAGGGCGGAGTCTGTAAATTACTGAAGACGAAACATTGTTGCACTTACATTCCTGATAAAAGTGCAGAAATTGGAACGTATATACAGAATATAACTAAACTTGAGAAGGAACTTAAACCACTGGAAGTTGATAGTGTATGGGAAAGATTGACAAGTAGTATTGCATCAATTGGGACCTGGTTTGCTAATGTAGGGAAAGGATTTATAGGTCAAATTTTAGTACCCTTAGCAGGGATAGCAATAATAGTACTGTCAATAATAATATGGTGCAAATGTTGTAGAAGGAATGAATCGTATAATGTGACAGGAAAAGGAAAGAAGAGAAAGTTCGATGAAATCGAACTTGAAAATTTGAGAAGTGAATTATACAAAAAGTTGAAAGGGGATGTAAAAAATAGAAAGTGTAAAAATGAGAATGAAACTATTTGCTAGAAGTTGGCATCTGATTGTGGGTAGTATTTTGATGGCTCAGAAACGCCATCAGAGAGGGGATTGATGGAGCAAGGACTCACAAATGAGACTTGCTTGGATGCAATCTCCTCACAGTATTAATTTATTAAACTTGTATTGTCCATATTAATCCTTGCATAGACTACACGAATAGTAAGGATGCTTGCCTATGTGTTTAACTAACGAATAACGCTTGTCTATAATCTAAAATGGCCGCTAAAGCGCGGGAACCTTACTGCGCATGTCTCAACCATATCACATGGTGAGACGTCTCTCTTTGCTTGGTGGGAAACTCCTGCTTCTGCGCAGTGTGCATTAAAATGGCTGCTTGATGTTTTCACATGCTTCAGCTTGCTCTTGTGTTATTATTAATTTGTCGTTTTCTTAACGCTACTAATGCGGGATAGAATTTATAAGTAAATGGGGATAGAGTAGAAAGAGTGGGTATACAGTGAAACATTTTATTTCTGATTTTAATATTTTCTTCTTGTACTTTTATTAGTTCGTAAACTTGGGCCTGGGGTTGGTGAACTGAAACTCGAGAGACAGATGATTCTGCGCATGTCCTGCATGGCTGCCAAAGAATAAGGATGAAGTCAACCTGGACGTCGTCCAAGGCCATGACCTGATGGCCGAAGCTGTTGTACACATGTCTTTCCTGTTGGGAAAAGCAACTTTGTATATGAAGAATATATAACATTTGTCGTGAGACGGGTGGGAAATAAAGCAAATGTATTACATTTGAGGGGCAGTATTTTAAAACAATGGCCTACAGAAAATGAACAAAAATCATATGGTGTGAGAATCCACCCCCTGTCCCTGTCCAATCAGAAATAGTGGTCCCATATTTTGGCAACATTAAGGGGAGGTACATGGGCGTAGAAGGGTATAATAGATATAGAATTAGTTAATTAGTTAGAGCTTACTCTCAGAACACACAGAAGAGCTCCAGACCGCCAAGCTGATCGATTGCAGACTGAATCCCTGTCCAGAAGAGGTCCTGAGGAGGGGGCGGCGGAGTCCATTAGAAGGGAGACACGGGAGAATCGAGGAGAAGCGGAGTATCAGAGAGGGGAACGACGCAGGCGTCGTTGTAGAGAGGTCACCGGTCCTGTCCTAAACATGGAGGAGGTCTTTGCTCTTCATCCTTCCTGGGTCTTATTCTTTTCCAACTCCTTGGCCAAGGGGTTTGTTTCTCGCACTTAGGTAAATATACCTGCAACCTTTAGTTGCGCTGCTGTCTCTATCTTCTCCTTTCTGAGGGACTGTCATTAATCAATAAATATTATTCTGTGCTTCATCCTTGATATGCGATTAAGTACCATGTGGTTCTGTAATTTACTCTGCAAAAATCTTTAGATAAACATTTTAAAACTTCCTGACTCAGTGGTTATTTTCAGGATTATGTACTTTAATGAATGTCACTCATTTTAAACTTCCCAATTAGCAAAGGATTCATTGGTAAGTCATTACTCTTCAATCAGAAGGTAATTGGTAGCAGCAGGGATTTTGATAAAGAGTACAACTGACTCACCAGCGTAAGTATTAGCGTAGTATGAATGTATGGGCCCAAGTGAGTATTTGGTGTATGAATGCTGTTTGCTAATATCGCGCTGGATCAATGTGAATGAGTGAATGTGGTTGTTAAAGCGAGTGGTTGTCGTTTGATAGATTAGGTTCAGTTGTAGGGTGGATGATGTGAATGAGTGAATGTGGTTGGTGATTTAATGTTTGTATTAATGTGATTTGTGTCCACAAGAATATGTTTTATGGTTAATGAGATATATTTTGATGTTTGTCATTTGAAATTGAAGTATTTTCTTTTCTGTACATTGAATTTTTGATAAAATGTTGTCCGAGAAAACAAATCAAATAGAAGTGGATAAATAAATAGTCCATTCAAATAGATACAGTGGTTGTCTGTTTGTAGCTTGCTAAATTGAAGAGCATAAAGCAAAACGGGGCCAGGTACTTTTTTGGTGTTTGTACCCTTTCTAAAAGGGGCATTTTCATACACACAATTTAAAAACCACCTTTACTAAAAGATATGTTATTAAATTCTGAGTTAAGAGAGCCAAAACTCCAAATCTCTAGCTGTTCCCAATGGGAAGTTATACTTGTAAAACTGTTACAAGGCATCTCCCATTTTAGCCTATGGGAGAGTTAGCCCTTGCAATAGTGAAAAACGATATTGACAGTATTTCACTATCAGAACATGTAAACCACACCAGCACATGTCCTAACTTTCACATACAGTGCACTCTGCCCATTGGGGTACCTTGGGCCTACTTTAGGGGTGTCTTACATGTACGAAATGGGAAGTTCCTGGGCATGCACAGTGCACTTCACTAGGGAATTACCAGTACATCAAATATGCCAATCAGGGATAACCAATCAAAATCACGATTTGCACAGGGAGCACTTGCACATTGACACTGATCAGCAGTGGCAAAGTACTCAAAGCATCTAAACCAGCAAAAACAAAATCCAGCACATAGTCAAAAAATACAAGAGGTAGAGGCAAAAAAACAGGGAGAACCACGCCAAGGATGCCAGGTAACAGTGTGGTTGCGTTCCTTTTTATTTTTTGGAACATTGCTTTTATAAGTTTATCTTTAGCTTAATACAGGTACAAGTAGCACCATCCCTGTCAGTGATGGAACATATATTTGCAGAACCTTACAGTCAAACATATATCAATTCCACCAGTCACAGTGTTTTTGTTCTACCCTGTCATACATTAGTCTGCAAAATGTCCTGTGCCCGGTCTAGCCCAGCGTCACGAGTAACAAATCTCAAGACTAATATTTATTCATGTTCACGGTCATAGTTACACACCTATGCCGTACAATATGCACTAATTCACAGTCCCCCTGCTGACGTATACAACATAATGGTCCTGGATACACGTGGTTTTGGGTGACCTCAGCTCCTCATGAGGAGCCCACTTGGACAGGGAGAATAAGATCATAGCAACTCTGAGAGTATCATCGTATCCGCCATACATCCCCGTGCTTTCAAAGAGGGACAAAGGTCGTGGGGGATACATTCATGCTACATCAATTTGGGAGAGGTAGTTATTTCATACCAGGGTGACAGTGGTGGCCGTGCAATATTACAGGGCCGGCTTTAGGGCAGTGCAACCGATGCAGCTGCACTGGGCCCTGATCTGGAGGGGGGACACTGGCCTCAAGGGGGTCGCTGTGTTTTGCGGGGTGATAGTGAGGGATTCCAAGGAGGAGGTCATGGGGAGGGGAGCGTCCAAAAGAATTGTCACACCAGGCACCACCAGCACTAAAGCCGGCTCTTTGCATTAACCAGAATCTCATCTTTTCTCATCTTGCCTCCCTCTGGAAACATGCCACCCTTCCATGAGGAGACACTGAACCGGTCTAGCTTAATCCTCTATACTTCTCATGACTTCTAGACTGCCTTCTCTTATATCTGAACGGCATGGGAATCATAGTGACCACTCGTGTTTAACCTAACATTTCACAGGGCTTTGTCCTACGTCGTCTATGAGTGAGGTGATCAATAAACCTACCTTATGACTAAGGCGGAGTTTACAGGTGGACCTGTAGACGTGTCCTTAAGGCTAATAAACGTTCCTCCGATTGCCTCAAACAGTTGGAGTTGGTCTTGCATCTTGTATATGCTAGCCATTCAAATGTAGCCAGTCAGAAGAGTTCAATGGTCCATTCAGGATGTGTGGACAAAGTCAGGGTGCGCCAATATCGCAGTGTGCATATCTTTGCCATCATGAGTGCAGTTGCCATCCACTATCTCTAGGGGGGTTAGCATTGTCAATGTCCGTAATGTATTGTAGTGGGTCAATTTTTAATATTCTGCAAAGGGGTAGAGCTTTGCAATTTGCAGCGTTCTCCAAACCGCTGTCCAGTAGCCTTGGAGCTGAGGGCAAGACCATAGAATGTGTTGAAGGTCCCATCCCAGTTGCCCACAGCACCAGCAGCAATCGTTACATAGGAGTCGGTTTCTGGTCAGTTTGTCGGGATTCCAGCACCAGTCATGAAGCACATTGAGGTCTGCAAACTTCCTTCCGGCCTCCATTTGTGTGCGGTCATGAGATCAAGTAAGATTGTGCTTAACAGGAGACAATTGGTAACTACTTTGAGAGGGCGAGTGTTATTTTCTCTCCCTATCATCTCCCACCGGTGCTTGTAGTCTATGAAACTAGTATGGAGCAGCCGGTCCCAGAAAATAGCTAATCACACTTCTAAAGGAGTAGCAAAATCCTCCCCTGAGCACAAAGTAGTTTAGACCCACATATAAGAACGGATCTTACAAACTCAGTATCCAGTGGCGGCCGCTCCATTAAAGCAGAGGAGCGCCACCCCTCCGCCACGACCAGCAAAATAAAAACAATAATATAACGGGTTTTAAGCCTGTTTTATTATCGTTTTATTTTAATCCCCTGGACCTACCCCCAGGACTCTGACAAGCCTTGGGGGTGGATCCAGGGGATGACACTGCTGGTGGGGGAGTGGTGGCACTCCATTCACTGTGCATGAGGTGTTTGGCCTGCCATCTCAGGCCAGCCAAACCCTCATGTGCAGTGAAGCTCTCTCCAGCCCCAGCTGCATTGCTGAGCCTGAAGAGAGCAGTCACAGGCTCCCAGTCTGCTTGGGAGTGCAAGTTGCCCACACTCAGGCCAATCCCAACGCTGCATTCATGCAGCACCAGGATTGGCCGCTGTGCATTCTGGGAGCTTGTGCCCAGAATCAGGAAGAGTGCAAGAAGGTATGTTTTTTGTGGGGGGTGTTTCTCCCCAACCCCACCCCCTCCCCACTTCCCTCCTCCGGCCCGCCCCGCAACTTTGGCAGGGGACTGGCCACTACTGTCAGTAACAGCTAGTTGTCAGAAGGCTAGATCTCTATAACTTGTTGCCCTCCACCTCCCCAGCAAGAATGAAGAACGTAGTCCTTAAACAAATGTGATCAAGAATTTCTTTGCCTCTGTCTCTGACCTTATCAACAGATTTGGAGGGGTGGGCCATCCCGGTACTCACACTTTTTCATTACCCCCTCCAATTATCGCCTTTATGATAGTGGGTCGGTTTGGTCACCAGTAGGGTCCAAATATGCAGTCAGGTGTGATCGAGCAAAGTTCAGAAGCGATAGGTCTTCTGGATTGGAGATGTCCATGCCCCCAGCCTCTAGCGTGAAGAGGAATCGGTCTAGGTCATCTGGTTCCGTGAATTTCCTGTGGGTCCCGTCAATGGTATTCAACATTGTGGCTGGCTCCAGGAGCTGTAGCGAATTGGTAGTATCCAGAGGCGTGGTCACAGACTGAGAAACCTCTTTTTACAGACCATTGTGTTGTGGGAAAAGTGTGCAGCTATGAAGATTTTTAGATTCTTGTACCAGAAGGGACCACTGTTATTTTTGGCCACAGTGATGAGTTGCTGGGCCTGTTGGTGGAGAGACAGGCAGGCAATGATAGGCTGTGGGGCCTCTTTGGCTCTGTTTGATTTGAAGCGGATCCTGTGGGTTCTAGAACAGCAATGGCAGTGAAAAAACAAGGCCAGTTAGTTCAGGAAGAAAGAGGTGAGAAAGCCCTTGATGCCCTCCTCCTCCCCTTCTGGAGCTTCAATGGAACGGACATTGTTCCTCCTTTTGCAGTCTTAGATGTCAACCATTTTTTTCTGCAGGAACCAGAGTTCACATCTGGTTCTCTGCCCCAATGGACACATGGTCCACTAGGGCCATGACTTTGCAGTCTGTCACAGCCAATTGTACTTTGAATGTGGTACGGTCTGCACTCATTGACTTATATTCACTAGCATTCCATTTAGTGTCTTTTCGGACCAGATCGATTGTTGATTTAATGGAAGCAAGTTCTCTCATCAGGCTCTCCAGAGTAATGTTCGACAGGCTGTCGCAACAGGATGTCAAGTGTCCGGCCACTGTGTTGTTGAGCCTTTGGGCTTGGGCATTCGTTCACCAGCGATAGAGGAGTCTTGTATAGAGACAATGTGGATGGGGGAAGGTGCTGGGTCATGCTCCTCACTAATGCCACTAGAATGTCTGCTCTTGTGGCCAATAGTGGGTAGAACAGCCCCCAAACAAAGAGCTCACAGTTTGCGATAGTTGGACATCCTTGGTATTATTTAGAGGATATGGGTAAATATTCATGCTGAGTGACTGCTGGATGGTTTATCTTTGCCCCTAAGAGTGCAGGGACTGTGCAAGCACTTTTAGCATTGATTACACAATGCAGATCCTCAACTGTCCTTTTGTATCCTTTTTGCATTGGTCATCACTTGTGAGCATTAGTCACGGGTATCTGTGTTAGATGCCAAACAAGTTCTCTGCACCTGCAGGCCTGTCTATCTATACAAACCACCATCAAATGCATCATAGGTAAGTATACTACGAGGACAGTAGTGTTAGTCTCCCCATGCCTGACACCGGTGTTGGTTAGCTCACACGGCCCCTGGACCATCAGCCAGAGCGGGTTCTCTGGTTTTTAGTGGGCTCCTTGTTTGCTCACTCTTGGCTCTGCGGGGTCAAGGGACTCTGGGCTCTCTCTTCACTCAATGTGGCCCTTTCTCTCACTTGGGATACTGGACACATGGGCCAGAGGGAGCCTACATTCACATTGTGGCCATAGGTGGCGGGAGGAAGACACAGTTCTAGGTGGAGGGGACCAGAAGGTCTGAAGGCAGGCCGCTGTGGCACCTCGGGCCTCACTTCACATGCCAGCGAGTCTGGGTTCTGAGTAATCCGCCATGGCATAGAGACCTAGTCGTCTCAGCGGTTGGAGCGGCTGGTGCGCAGTATCAGTCTCCTTCAGGCGGCATGGGTCTCAAAGGGCATCCCTCATGGTCATCATGCCTTAGTCAGGCATGTCAGACCATCTGTAGACCTGAGAGTTCCCTGGGACAGGGAAACAGTTGGTTTTGCGAAGGGGTCAGACAAGAGCCTCACTGGAATTCAGCCATCTTGGTCCAGGCAAAACTCTGCCACCTTGTATAATTACTTTCATCTACCAGAACACTAGAGGCATCTAATGTGCTATCCCCCAAATGCTTACTTTAAAGTGGGCTAGACTGAAAAAAAACATAACATGTTAGGCTAAGAAAAAGAAAAGTAGGTAGTAGACAATTTATCTACCTGGCATTTAGGAGCTTAAACAATATCCCGGACAGACAAGCCTCACAAAAGCAGATAAAAGAGCGCTTAAAGGTAATATTGTCTCACTCATATAGCAGAATGAGACTAAAATTTACTAGAATGGAGTTAGAGGTACGGAAGAAGCTATGAACAATCTAATTAAGTACATGAGGTAAAAAGGTCAAGAATGTGATGTCCAACCCAAGTTCATAAAAAGGAAAAATGTCTTAGCTACTTGCTATAAATAAATTAAGGACAAGAGGTGAGATAAACAAGAAATTATAGGATTAGACATTTCTATGTAAATCAGTGATTGTAACTCTTGATGACTCAATTTCTTCCTATGTGCAGTGGTGCCAGAAGTAGAAAAGTGACAAAGAGTTGTACTAACAAAGCTTTTTCTATCAGTTGCTGAATGTTACACCAGTCTGAGGTACATATTACATTTGAATTTCAAGACCCAATTCACAACGCATTTTCAATGAGAAATTGTGTCTTATTCTGGATCTAGGTGTGACTACGCCTATAATTCCAGGGGTGAAACATTCTTATGCAAGGACAAGAAGATTTGTAAATCACCAAACATTTCTACCTTGAGCTAGCACGTTTTAATCCCGGAAATTATTCTGCAAGTCTCTTGTAAAGTTCTAAGCCTGCAGTATGTCTAAATGGCTCAGAGTCACCATATAATGGTTGAAATAACGACCTAAAAATGCTGAATCCACAATATCAGCTACCACTATATTGTCTAGCTGTGTAATGTAACTTTTAAAGAAATGCCACTTTTAGAACCTTGCTACTCTGTTGCCGCAGTTTTCCCGTGGCCATTCATAGAAGCTGGCCAGAAGACAGCTTTCTGCCCACCTGGGGAGAAGTGTGAACAACTCCCAGGAGCCGGAAATAGAGAGGCCAGTCATTGGAAGAGGTGTCACCTCATCCTGTAAGGAAGCCAAACAGGCTGTAAACCCAAAAGGCGAGCTTCAAAGGGGAAGCCACCTTTGAAGGACAAATGGTGGGCACAAATGATAGGGGCTGCTCTTTTGTAAAGTTAGCGGGTCGATGTTGGGGAAGGAGAAGGGAGACCAGTTGCTAAACCAGTTTTTCTATGGTCATGTAGCCATCAAGTAGCCACACCTCTAGGGTTGGCTACCAAGCTCTACACAGACAGGGGTACTGCCATATTGGGAGTTGGCAGAATAGTACCCTCTGGGATAGCTAGATGCCACACATTGCAGGAAGTCATCATCGCGCGGGAAGAGATCTGGTAGCAAATTGGCACTATCTGGGAATAAATATGGCACCCATGGCACCCAGGTCTTAGTTCACATCTAGACTGAGAGAGGATTGAAAAAGGACTGCCCTGCTGTTCCCTGGACCTAGCAAGAGAGGCTGCATCAACCTCTGAACTGCACCTGCTGATCCTTGGGCTAGCAAAGAGAGGACTGTGTCTGTGGTGCCTGGCTCATAGTAAAGTCGCTCTAAAGTCCCAGACAGAAGAAGTGAAATCAAAGAGCCAATTGGCTGACTTCCTGTTACAGCACCAGGGCCACAAAAGCTGAAGAAGCCCATTCTTGTCAGTCAGTAGCCATAATTGCCTCTGACCACCTATGTGCAGCCCGAACAACCAAGTTCCAATGTTCAGAAATTGCATTCAAGTTGGCTGGACTGGAGAGAGTCATCGGAGTGCAGTTTGGTCACCCAAGATGGACACTACTCTTCTCCAAAGGGGAATACTGGTTTCGCTGTGAGGGGAGACCAGTAGTCCATTGGCAAATGGACTTTTGCTGGACCAAAGAGGACTTTGAGGGACATCAACTCCTTTGACCGAAATTGCCCCACCTGGACCATGGACTGAGGAGTGGCCCCAGGAATATCCCTGTCAACTGCAGAGCATCATGTGTCCCTTCCATCAGGACCACTCTGTTGAAGTCTGTGGCATTTCGTCTATAGAACCTGGAACTGGACTTGAGACTGCTTTGGTGACAAGGTAACTGTCCTACAACTCCTTACTGGCCTCCTTGACCTTCTCCCTGCCAGAGTTGGTCTCCCAAAGTGGGCCGGGATATCCAAACGCAACTTTATAAACATTTTTTACGTTTCCAAACTTTCTTGTTACCAGTGCTTGTTGGAATTTTGCATGCAAAGTGGTGATTTACAATTTACTAACAAATTTATATCTTTCAGGACCCTCTGGTCGATTTTGTTCATTTTGGTGTCAAAAGATTAATGAAAATAAGATCCATTTTTATATTGGTGTTGGATTTCATGATGTTGCAGGAATTTCTTATTTTGTTGTTTTGGTGCTTCTAAATCCAATTCACTTTTCCTTTATTTGAGCCTGACTGCTAAGAGCCACAGCTACCCAGGGATAAGCAAGTTTTAGCACACAAGCCTGACTTGACCTATGTCAGTATTGTGAGTGTATTACACTGTACGTTTGCACAACAACATCATATAATTCACCACATTCTTCACAGTCACCATCAATGAATGCCCAGCATCCTAGCCCACTGTCAATTATAACCACCTTATGTCCTTGCCTGCGTCAGAGGCCTCCAAGGGACCCCTTGGTCTAAATCAGCAGCAGGGTGGAAATACTTAGGGGCAGATTTTCAAAGAAGTCACGCAATGCAGAGCAGCAGCCAAAAATGCTGCATTGCGTTACAGGGAGGGAGCAGGAGAGCGCAATATCTACAGAGATATGGATCTCTCCCAAGCGCTGGGGCTGATTTCAGCTGCTGTGCGCCAGGCACACACCTTAGCGCCTGTGCATGTCCCTGAGTCTGGCATAGGTTTTATACAGGAAGGGTACTCTTCCTGTACAAAATACTATTCCTAGACCAGTTCAAAGACTTTTCCCACTTTGTATGTGTGCTGCACAGTGCAGCATGCAAGCAAAGTAGGAAAAGAAAGGTAAAATGAAAACATTTCTCTTCTTAACACCTCCTTTCAGATGGTGTTAACTTTTGGCACTAAACCCTCTCTACAATTGTTTGCAGATAGGGTTTTACGTCAAAAGGCATGGGTGGTTGCATGGGAAAATCCATGTACCACCCATGTAACGCCCCCCTGGCGCTAAGCAACACAAAGGAATGCTTTAGGGTACTTTACAACACAAAACAAGTTTTGTGCTGGAAAGTAAATTGGTAAAAAAACATTTTGTGCTGGTTAGCATCACTTTTGTGACACTAAATGTTTGAAAATCTACTACCTAGTGTGTTCTCTCTACAATATTAAGAAGTCTCCTCAACTCCCTGGAAGTCTGTTGATAAAAATGTGACAGGAGGAAATGAAAAGAACAATCTAGGGGACTTATTTACAAAGAATTGGCGTAGGCCAGCGCCGCGAGTGATTTTGCAGCCCTGCCCTATGCCAATTCGAAAGGACAGGAATGCACCATATTTACAAGTGCATTCCTGTCCTTTCACCCAGCGCCAGCGCACAATTAGCTGCTCTGTGTGAATGCAGGCACCCTTGCACCATGGTGCAAGGGTGTCTGTGTTGTTGGCATGATTGTTTTTGTGCAGGAAGGGGCCCTTCCTACACAAAAACCATCATCAGAGGCGTTTTCCTCATTGTATGTGTGCTGCAGAAGGGAGGCGCAGGTTTATGAGATGTTGTAAATCTGGGGCAGTGTCAAATTCCATGGGTGTTGACTGGGATTACCCATGGAATCCCTTTTTCTTGCACAGTAAGGCAAGGCTGCAATGCAGGGTGGCTTTACGTGGCCTTGTAGATATGTCTCGAAAATGTGATGTTCCGACAGTGCACAAGGCTTGTAAATATGCCCCTTTCTCTTTAGAAGTACCGTAATTAAATGCTACACTCAAACTCAGAGGGTTCCCAAGGATGAAAGAAAAACAAATAACTATTATACTTGGGCTGCTAAAATCTAGCCAAGATATTTTTCTTCACCTAGTGCTTCTTTCTTGGACTTTGTGAGCTCTCACTTCTTTTTCCTTCAAGTGTTTCGCTATAGCCTTGCCCTTGGGCAAATTTCTTGCATGGTGCATTTTTTACCAAAAATTCAAATTTTTAAAAAATATTAATGTGGCAAGGTTCTGTTTTTTATTCCATAATCTCATTAGTCAAAGGTGTCAATTTTGCTGTAGAGACATTTTATTTCTAAGTGTCAAATTAGAATTATAAAATATGAAGGGCCTGATTAGGATGTCGGTCAGTAAGCCTCTGACCACTCGTCAGAGGCTTACCGACCGACATCCTTGGTTTGAAGTCAAATCGCCGTATTACAATGACGGCAGTCGGAGTCCAAACCAGCCGATCAATCCGACTGGCTTTCGACAGGCTCAAGGAGCCTGTCGGACAGTCGTAACCATCACATAATCATTGATGGATGGCGTTTCCGCAGTCGGGATTATGATGTCGGTTTCCGACAGGCTTTCCATGTTGGGCATTGTGGGCAAATTACTGTATATCGCTGTACATCAACTTCTGTCATGTAAAAACTTCAGTTTAAGGAAAAACTAACTGGAATATGTGCTGCCTAGTAGTGCCCCCTAATTGTACCGCTATTCCCCACCTGCTGATTTCATTGTTTTTTTAAAATCTGGCTTTATATGGACCCCATTCTCTGTACTGCGTGTATTATGTGCAGCACCTTTAGTCTGATATAATTCACCTGATAAAAACAAATGTTCTCTCTAAATCTCTTGGTATTGCAACAAACAAAGACTTAAAAGCTTGGGTAAAGCTGTCTACTTTTTCGAATAGCCTCCCACGGGCACTCCTGTCATCCCTGTCATCTCAAGCACACTACCTTCCTCATATTGTTCAACACTACTGGATGCCTCTCTCCTGCACCCTCATCCACCATGTGTTACATTTTCAGGAAGTCGGTGGACTCGATTAACAAAGCAATTGACTAAGAAGTATACGCGCTAATGGCAGGATTTACAACTGCTAGGTATATCCAAAAGATCACCTATAAGCCATACATCAATTTACTACTACATAATTCTTCTCAGTTGTTTAAGGAATTATTCTTTTTTTTTTTGTTGCCTGCCCAAGCCTCAGATAAAACTTGTGATCTTCTCCTGTAATTTAGCTAAAGCCACTTTAGGAAACGTGAGCGGAATGCAGCTAAAGAGATATGTCAGCTTAGGGAGTATTGACATTTTAATCGAATTTACTCACCCATATACAGTTAATGGCAAGTTATTCAATCTAGCAAGCAGTAACTTAACCTCCTTTGCCACCCGTCCCTAAATTGAATGCTGGCATAGCCTCCAGTGACTGTATCATAGAAATACCTATGTATTTAATCTCTGACTTAACTTCTCCATCCCAATTAATGGTGTTCCAACACATAATCTTTGACTTTGATGCAGTCACAAAATATCCTGAAAAAGCCCTGAACTCCTTCGCCAACATCTCTACTTTTGGGATGGTCTGGGTGGGGTGCAAAGTATGAAGAATAAGGTCTTCGGCATACAACGCTGCCTTATTTTTATATTGCTGGCAGGAAAAAGGAATTACTTGTTAATCCCATCTAAGCAATTGGGCAAATGGCTCAATGTATATATCAAAATGTAGGGGGAAAAGGGGACATCCCTGTCTCGTGCTTCTGCCAATTCCAAAGCTCTTTGTCAATGCACCATTAAATAAAATTCGTGCAGAGATATTCATGAATAATTTTTGGAGAGTCGAGATGACACAAGGGCTGAAACCAAATATTGCCAAGGCCTCCCAGAGATAAGCCCAACACACTCTATCATATGCCTTAGCAGTGTCGCCAAAGGAATAGAGTGTGCCATGGCTAGGTCTATTGATGCTATTAATTGTTGAGTAAGCTCATGAATCTGAAACTTTGGCATAAAGCCCTTTTGATCTGGATGGATTAGTTTCAGAGCTACTTTGGCAATTCTACCTGCCAATATGCTTGTAAACTTGTAAAAATGTTGTAATCTGCATTTAATAATGAAATTGGCTTATATGAATCTGCCTTCATAGGGTCCTTGGCTGGTTTTAAAATCAATACCAATGTTGCTTCCCTGCATGAATCTGGAATATGGGCTTTTTCTAAATAGATGGAATTAAACCATTTCCCCCAGATAGGCATGACTCTTTCCCTCAGGAGCTGATACAGTTCCGGTGGAATGGCATCTGGCCCTTCTGCCTTCCCGACCTTGATATGTTTTAAGTGATCAAGAATTTCTGTCTCTGTGATCTGTGCCTCTAGGCACTCTCTTCCTACCTCCGTTAACCCAGACAGATCCCTTTCCTTCAACCAAGCTCTAAGCATATTGGGATCTGGGTGAACCTCCTCTGTATAGTGTGCTGAAAAAAGGGAGATGCTCCTCCATTTCTCCTGCCTTTTTAGATATGTCCCCACGGGGATTAATAATCAGCTCCTTGATATTGTTCCTGGTCCTTTCTGTCCTCGCCGTCCATGCCAAAAGTGATCCTGATCTTTCCCCATATTCAGAGGCATTTTGGGACCTAACCTGTCATCTTTCCCTGCACTTCGTCACAAGCTTTTATTTTTAAATTAAGCTGCATCTCTCCCTGGCTTTTCAGTATTTGATCTTTATCCTGATCTACAGCTGTCTGCAAATTAGCTTCCAAAACTGCAATTTCTTGCTCCAGGGAGGTGAGTTCCAATCTCTAAATCTTATTCCTGAAATTAGCTTGGCTTCTCAAGACAACCCTAATAAAAGCCTTTTAAGGTATCCCAAGCTTTGGCAAGGGAAGCAGATCCCATATTGTAAATAAAAAACTCATCACTGGCTCTTTTCAAGACCACTGCGATATCTGCGTCCAGAAGGAGGGCACGATTGACAGTCCACCTTGAATTCTGGACAACTCCGGGGCATTGAACTGTCATAATTACAGCTGAATGATCTGATATATCACCAGGAAGGTGTTTGACTTCTTTAATCTTTTCGGCTAAAACGCCATCTATAAAAAGATAATCTAACCTTGAAAAGTGACCATACCTTTTACTCTGGAATATGTCCCCCCTTGCCGAACCCATTTGATGTCTCCAGGCATCCATCTATCCAAAATCCTGCATCATCCTTCTTAAACCCTGTCTAGTCTTGGGTGTGTGTAGACAATTACTTTTAGTAGATCTATCCAGGTTTACATCCAGTAGGGTATTAAAATCAGTCTGAAGAGGGGTGAAACCACGAAACCGGTCCTAGGATGCTTGTTTCCAGTCCAGGGAGGACCTGGCCTGGCAGTTCGGGCTGGACTGTTCCCATTGGGCACAGGGTCAAGACTGATTTGCATATGGCCAGGTCTAAACTGGGGTGGCATGGTGAGCAAAAGAATGATGGATTTAACCCAGATCTTTGGACTGGGGGTGAATGTTTTGATTTGTTCTGCATTCCGTCCATCAATTGTGTGTCTTTTGCTTTCTCGCCCTAAGTGCGCCAAGTATGCCCAGACGTGGGTCCTGGGCTCACTGTGCCACTGGAATCAAGCTATCCTGGCTGAAGAGGGGTGAAACCGGTCCTAGGATGCTTGTTTCCGGTCCAGGGTATTTAATTTCCTTTATTTCAACAAGATCATAAAACAGGCTCCAGCCAACGCGTTTCGTTCAATAGGAATTGAACTTCATCAGGGCTTAAGTATACTTCATTCTGTAAATGGTCCAATGATGGGGTGTCAGGAATAGTGGATGAGTACAAGTACACTGAAGACCGCACTGTTACCCCAGTGTTCCATGTGTGGGAACCAGTATCACTTATATTGAGAACTGAGGATAAGTCATGATGGGACTCCCAAATAAGAAGCCCTGATGAAGTTCAATTCCTATTGAACGAAACGCGTTAGCTAGAGCCTGTTTTATGATCTTGTTGAAATAAAGGAAATTAAATACAAAGGGATTTGCTGTCCGTCTATATCATTTGAAAAAAACAACCCAGTAGTGCACCTCTCCACATTCATTCATTTCCCGATCTGCTTCGCAGTTTGAACCCAACAACAGCAGGTGCAGGAGTTGTTTGTGCACACATCTATAGACTCTCTAACAAACTGTTACAGAAGGAACATAGCAGTGAAGTGCGGCTTTCGTAGTCCGCCTTTGGTCTGTCCTTTTGTAGAAGGTTTAAACAGTTAGAAGCTACATATGGAGTACAAACAAGCATGCGTTTCTCCATTTTGATCATGTAGGGCACCATAGAAGCCATAATGATGCCCCCTTTGTGAATGCCCCAGAATTATCACTGTTAGTTCAATGTCTGGGAATTATCATTTCCAGGGTTCTGGTAATTCTGGGGGGATTAGGAGATTATGTTGGAAATGATGATGATGCTTCCAAACCAATTCCTGCATGTTTTCCCCCAGTCTTTCACCAGCTGAACTCTCCATGTGAAACACCACAACCCATAATTCTGATGAGCCTAGTAACTGTTGTTAACAGCCCATGGAATTATCAGGACAATTGTAATGTAGGCATATTAAATGCATGCAGCTTTGTGGCTTTAACAAAAATTGAAGTTTGAGAAAAAACAACTAAAGTGTGAGTATATACAGTCCAAAGGCCAATGGATATTGAACTAATTGAAGAACCTTAAACACAAATGCAGGAATTTTCCTTAACATTAAAAAAACTAAAAATAATTTGGGCCTGTAAGAAATTGGGTTGTTGGTTGACTAGGTTGTGAACCCTGGTCAAGCAGCAACCACAATCCTTGTCAGAGTGAGGTAAAAACCAATCCTAAATTAACCTGTGCTCAACCCTTTGGTAGCTTGGCATAGAACAGTCAGGCTTAGTGTCAATTTGTAAAGTATTTGTGCAACACTTCAAACAGTAATAAAGGAAAAACACCACAAAATAATGAGCCCATACCAAGTTAGAAAAATCGAACTTTCTTTAATAAATAAAACAAAACCAAAATGGCAAACATTCAATCAGTAGAACCAGAGGTGTGTAATTTTAAAGATTTTAGTGAAAATAGCACCCAAAAGCACAAAACGCCAACTGTGGATATCTGATCGCACCGGACAGGGACAAAGTCACAAGTTCAGGCTGACCACGATGGAGGGTGGACTGGCTACAAGGATCCAGTTAGGCCCACTGAACAGAGAACCTTAAATCCTAGTTTGTGGAGCGTTGCAAGGATTCGCGTCGAAGATGCGTCGCACAGCCGGAGTGATGCTTCAGTTCCGAGATGCGGCAATGCTGCGATGTGAGGGCCTGCATCGTCGTCAAGGATCCCGTAGATATGGCTTGTGATGCGAAGTCCAGCAACGAGGATGATGAGCACAGTCAGGGTGATGCATTGGTTCCGAGGAGCTGCGATGCAAGTCTGGCATCATCATCGAGGCTGGAGTCACCGAGAGATGAGAGGGCCTGCGCCAAGGATGCATTGCACAATGGCAGTTCCAAGGGTGTTGCAGCCTGCAGCGATAATGCAGGTCTTTGCGATGAGTCCCATCCATGCAGATGTACTAGTTCAGCTTGGGGTTGAGCCGCGCAGCAGAGGAGATGCATTGGTTCTACTGAATCCACAGAGGTTGGCAAAGGACCTCAAGCCCACTTCCAAGGGTCCAGGACAGGGGTGGCACCACTTGTCAGGGTAGACTCACAAATGGCAGAGTCCAGGTGCAGGCGCAAGGAGATTGAAAGGCTGTTATGTCCTTGAGCCTTCAGATCAGGAGGCCAGCCAACTAGCCCTTGGAGTCACTCTGAGTTTCAATAGATGCAGGTTCAGTCCTTCTCACCCAGTGAAGAGGGCAGCAGGCAGCAGGTCAACACATCAGGGCAGCAGTTCCTTCAGAGCAGCAGTCCAGCAGAGTGGCAGTACTTATAGCAGCACAGCAGTCCTAATTCCTGGCAGATTATCCATAGGTTCAGAAGAGTACTGAAGGAGTGGTGTGTGAGGTCCTTCTTTTATACATAGTTGTGCCTTTGAAGTGAGGAGAAGCTTCTAGAGGCATTCCTTTAAAGTGCACAGATGCCCTGCCTTCCTGGCCATGGCCCCAGACTACCTATAGGGGGTATGCAGCCCTTTGTGTGGAGAAAGGATACAGACTATTCAGGTGTAAGTGAGGCTGGGCCAACTCCTCCCTCCCATCCTGCCAGTGAGGATCCATCCAGTCACATCTAAGCTTCCATTGTGGGAAGCTTTCTAGGAGGAATGCACAAAGCCCTACTGCCAACTACACCCGCTCATGTGACCAGAGACAGACTGCAGGCACCAATTGGCTAAGGCAAAAAAATGACAACTTTGTAAAAGTGGCATTTTCAGAATTGTAATTTAAAATCCGACTTCACCATAAGTTAGGATTTTAAATTGCGATTCCAAAGATGCCAGATATGAACTGGTTACCTTATGCCCATTTTGAAATGACACTTATAAAATGTAATAGGGTAACTCTAATGTTATCCTATGGGAGAGGTAGGCCTTGCAACTATCAGGACATGTAAAGCTTAAAAGTACATTTCCAACTTTTTAAATACACTGTCCCCTGCCTTTGGGGCTGTCCAGGGCCTACCTTAGGGGTGACATATGTATAAAATAGGAAGGTTTGGGCCAGGCAAAAGGTTCACTTTTCCAGGTGAAAATGGCAGTTTAAAACTGCACACACACAGGCTGCAATGGCAAGCTGCGGGCCCACTTGTAGAATTTAATTTACAGGCCCTTTTCCCCGGTAGTGCCACTTTACTAGGGACTTACAAGTACATTAAATATGCCAATTGGGTATAAGTCAAGCTAACATTTTAAGCAGAAAGCACAAGCACTTTAGGACTGATTAGCAGTGGTAAAGGGCGCAGACTCCTAACGCTAGCAACAACAAAGGGGCCGATTCCGATCTCGGCCGGTAGTGCTCCGAATCGGATTCGGATTCACCGGATCCGATTCGGAGCCCTGTTTCCCGACCGAATCGTACGCGGGTCCGGCCGAGCGAGTACGATGCAAGCACCCGCGAAATCGCCGACCGACTCGAACGCGGCTTCAACACGCTCCGACCGACTCGCATGGACATGACTCGCACCGCGCTATGGAGACGTTTCCCGGCCGGGTAAGTACGATGCGCGCCGCGAGCAGTCCGACCGACTCGGGCCGTCCGGCTCGAAAATGCTGTCGGAGCCGGACTTAGGGGGTTTGCGTCGGACCCCCCTGTACGCGTAGGCGCCCGAGTCGCACACAGGGGGGACCCATGTGTGCATGTATGCCGCGATGCGCATGGACGCGTACACGCTGTAGGGGGCGCCCTTGTCCGCCTCACACCCATTGAGTCAATGGGAGCCCGCGTACGCGTTGTACGACAGGCTCCCATTGACTTCAATGGGAGTCCGACCAACTCGAGTCCGATAGCATGCGTGCGCATCGTACTCGTTCGGTCGGACTGCTAGGGTCCGATTCGGTCGGAATTCTCTCCGGGTCCGGCTCGGTCGGAGAGATTTCCGGCCGGAATCGGAATCGGCCCCAAAGTCTTCAAAAACAGGAGGTGTGAAGGCATAAAGTTAACACCACACCAAGGTTGCCAGGTCTAACAGGGCCTGATTCGCAAAGGTAACTTACACTTTTGAATAACTTTCCCACTTTTGGCTATTCACGAAGGACCAGATTCATGAAGGTAACTTAAGTAAATGTCACTTTTGAGTAAGATTTTAATTATTCACAAAATCCGATTGTAAGTTACGAGGAAATAAAAGAAAGTAGTTCCAGCACTACACATGCCCAACCACTGTTACAGCAAAAACCTCCAATAGAAAATAATGGAAGTACGGAATTAAAATAAAATCCCACCAGAAATAATGTTAAATTAAATTATTTAAAAAAAATTAAAATATAAACAAATATAATTTAATGTTAAAAAAGTAAAAATAGTGCATATTTTCCTTTAATTATAAAATATTGTAATACCCTATGAAGAATTTAAAAATGAATGTAACAATATTTTTTAGTAAAATATTACTACATTAATTTTATTTAATTCTATATATCGCTTTTAATAATTATTAATGCAAATTCAAAACATATATTTAACCTTTAGGTGGGAATTTATTTTTTAATTTAAACTTTTGAAAAATATTTCCAATTAAATGTAATATATAACGGTTTATTAAAGTTTATTTCAAAATTGACTTGATAGCGCCAGCACCGCCTGTGAGATAGGTGAGCCCTTGGAGAAGTGGAGAGGACTTCATTCACCAGCAGCCTCAGCAGTCTTCACGCACTGATGAGCACGATAGCATCCCATGGCCGATGTAGCCGCTAGCGCCGCCTGCGAGAGGGGTGAGCCTGTGGAGAAGGGTAGAGGACTTCATCCCTCAGCACCCTCTGCAGTCTTCACATGCTGATAAGCACGACGGTGTCCCATGGCGCTGGAGACACGAGAGGGCGAGCCTGGGTGAAGCCCGGACCAAGGCCGGCCCGTCCACACCGGTCAGCGACTGGAAGAGGCTGGGCATCCCACTAATCTGTTGCACCCTGGGTCTATTTTGACGCAAAGGACGGTCTTCCATACTAACATCAATGGGTAAGAGAAAAGTCAACCAGCAACAGACAGGGGGGGGAAATAATTAATACTCTGGACTTATTCTTAACGAGGGCTGCAAATGTACTATCAAAGGAGATCGAGTTGACCGAGTGTCGCCTCTTGCTGGAGGAGGGCAAGAGAGGTGTGGATTTAACTTCGGTACCACAGACTACGGACTTATTAGTTCAATCTGAATTAGTAGAGAATGGGTGCCCTCTCGTTATCTCTAGAAGCCTTTCACTGAGTCCTTGTGAAGCTGGGTCATCCCCATTAATAGAACCATCAGTCAAAAGAAAAAGAGGTGGCATAAAGCTCAAGGCGTTGAAGGTTATCAAAGTGCCCAAAGCGCAGAAAGTCCCCAATGCAATGGGCCCAGAACCACCTGGAAAAGAAAGATCCCCTAATTGTAATTACGATCGGTGTGTAAGACTAGAAAATGTGATTTCTCTGTTGAAACAACCTACAATCTATAGTGCATAGATTGAGTATAATTGAAAAGAGCCTATCTGCACTGATTAAATGTGGGGCTGTAACCCCGGTCGATGGTGGGGGTTCGAAATCAGTGGCTCATTTTAAATCACTGAGGGAGCCTATGTTGTTGGGTGAAGTTGTGGGTGAAAAGAACAGGAATATCCACCCACCCTACTCCAGTTCCCAAAGGGAATTAGATCGTTCAACCCAAATATTTCAGCCTTCTGTGAGGTCTGCCTCTTTATCAAGGGGTGTTACACGGGATAAGGAAATGGAAGCCTCTAGACCCCCGCTCCCACAGATGCTTGTAATAGGGAAAGAGTGAATCAGGAGGCTTCTAGGGAGGGTGTGAGGCAAGGTGGCAAAAGGTACAACAAGCTAGATCTTCCTCCAGCCGCTACCCCATATGTGCTTGTCTTGGTTAATGCCCTGGAGCTGAAGGAGGGTCAGACGGAAACAACTGAGCAGCTCATGGCCAAAGCACTTCATTGGCTGATGAGATATGCAAGAGGGGTAGGTGACCTCAACAGAAACACCATTATAGCAAGGAGAGTTGGGTGGATGGGTCCGTCCATAAAAGTAGTAGAGAGTGATTGTATAATTGTTAACTTTAACGATCGAAGGGTGACTGGGGATCTGCTAAGGGAACTTCCTAATGCCCCTTTTCTGGGAGCACAGATTTTTGCTTTTCCATTGGTTTTTTCTATAGACCCATAAGGCCGCCGACCTTTGAGCTCATGGAGGGTAGTACTACTACACTTCGTCCTACTGTGTCTTATTGTCCAGGCCCCGCCAGGTCTGAAGTAAGGGTTGAAAATCAGTTTAGCCCCATGACGGATTTGGAGTCTTGCGACTGACTGAACACTATTCACTCAGTTCCTCTTCTGGTTAATCACCAAGAAAAGACAAGACAGGTAGGGGCAATGATAAAAGGTGTAGGTAATTGTTGCCTAAAATATTAACCTGGAATGTAGCAGATCTCGGTCAAAAGCTGGGCAATGCAGATTGGGTAAGCATTGTGAGGGAGCAGGATATTTTGTGCTTCCAGGAGACTTGGGCGTTAGGCCCATTATTCTCGATGGGTACCGTTCATACCAAACAGCAGCAGTCCCTTCCCCAAATGGTAGAGCGAGAGGTGGCATTGTTATGCTAATAGCAACATGCTGAGCTTAATAGTTAAAAAGTTTCACAGTTCCTGTCCATAGTTCCTCATTTTGTTATGTGAAGGCCATGGTGATTGGGACTGGAAATTGATTAATTATTATTATAATAATTTTGGTGGGAACATGACTTTTGTGGTAGAGCTTTTAGAAAAGGAGATTGATGCCATTTGTGAAGCATATTTCAGAAAAAGTACTAATATTGTGTGGTTGGAAGATTTTAATGTTCATTGCTGTAAGTATATGATGAACCCCTTATGTGGTCGAGTGGATGAGGAGGGAGATGTTATTCCCCACTTCATACACAATGACTATGGAGCCCTGTTAGCAACCAGAAACCTTGACGTAATTAATTAGTCAGACCCGGTTACAGGTGAATTCACAAAGACATTTGGACGTAATGAGTATGATTCAACCATAGACTTAGTTTTAGCCTTGGATACCCTGCGTGGAAAAATTACCCAAGCTGAACCAAACTTTTTGTGCATAGTGATCATGCAGCGCTTTTTATATCTATGTTATGGGAGAATGGCAACAATATTGTAGCAGTTAAGGCCCCAAAGTGAATTATCACAAGAAAAAATGGCTTCCTAATAAAATGGGAGAAAATGAATAAGGAGAAGGCGGTCCCACTGATACTATCAAAAAAATTATGTGAGGTAATGATATGTCTAGATCCTGATCTTCAGCCGGAAAGTTTATTGACAGCTTTATCAGAGATACTGGGCGAAGTCAAAAGCAATTTGGTTAGGAGTAATTCCCGTAAGGAGATCCCGCCAGTCCGTTGGTTCAATGCAGTATGCGCAAAGACCCTAAGAGATTTGCACAGCACAATTAGATCTTCTCCAAGAGACCAAAGACTGGTTAGGGAGCTGCGTAGTTCATATAGAGAGGTGGGAAAGCCAGGTTAAGGGGCTTGAGGGAGGAAGATTGGGGGAACCTCTCCCAAGCGGAGTTTTCAACAAAACTTCAAGGACTTGTTGGTGTGTGATAAATGCGCCCTTTCTTGAAGATGATACTGACCCGACATTGGATACTCAAGTCAGTGGGGAAGATTGGGTGGCCCATTTTGTAAACATTTTTGGGGCGGCTGATGGACCCCCAGCCTATTCTACCAATATAATGCAGGTAATACCTAAGGATTACCTGGTATTTGAACTGGCAGAGGTGAGGTGTGGGCGGGGCCAATGTAGCTCCGCTAAGGCCCCAGGCCCTGATGGGGTACCCATATTTGTTCCTAGATCATCGTGAACTATGGGCCCCATTGCTGACTAATATTTTTAACGCAATAAGCAAAGTGGGTCCCCCTGCTTCTTGGAAAAGTACCATAATAATCCCCATTACAAAAAAGGGGATAATTCATTACCATAAAATTATAGACCTATTTCACTACAAGACAGTACTGCAAAACTGATGGGGCGCTTATTGCTGAAAAGGTTAGAGGATTGGGCATGAGAGAGGAATATTCTAATGCAAGCGGAGTATGGTTTCCAAAGGGGCAAGGGGACGATAGACCAATGTCTTAACTTAAGCTTGACTATTGCTTTAATATACGATGGCTAAGAGCGGGCAGTGTTTTTTGGCTTTTATGGACCTGTTGGCCGCTTTCGACAGTGTGACCCCACCTATGGTTAATTATGGAGAATATGGGCATTGATGCTGCTACAATTAATTTTTTCCATCAGATGTATTCACAAGCAACTGCTTGTGTACCCTACGGTAGGGATGGGGAGTGCACAAGGTATTTCAGATTAAGAGGGGCATCAGACAAGGCTGCGTTCTCACTCCTTTTTTATTTTTGATGTATACTAATGAGGCAGAGGCCAAAGTGTCAGGGTCTACTACAGACGTCCCTTCCTTTAATGCAGCTCCCCTTCCAATATAAGTTTATGCAGCCAACGCTGTATTAATAGCAAGAACAGGGGTGGCCTTACAGAGATTGATAGAGACCTACGCAGTGTTTATAAAAATGTTGGAGTTTTGTGTCAATTAAGCAAAATCCTTTGTATTGGTGGCAGGGGCACATCCTAAGAAACTCCCAGCATACCATATAGAGTCATGTAGGCCGGAAGTGGTTGGGGTTCTTTTTGATAATAAGTATTCTAGGCTAAAGATGGCGGCTAATAGAGCTCTCATAATGGAAAGTGTGACGGGCATTTTAATTTTATTAAGAAGCTAGGGTCTAAGCCTATTGAGACAATAAAAAAGGTATACAATGCGAAGACCATCTCCTCTTTAAAGTTTGTGGCAGGTGCTTGGGGATGGTGGCAATAGACCCTCTTCAACGGTTAGAGGATGGATTCCTTAAAAGGTTATTGGCCCTTCCTCGCAGTTGTTCCAACTATAATTGTCACACCAAACATGGTTCCCCATAACTCTCCGATGTTATCAGGCTTGCCCTTATTTTATTATGACATTCAATCTGGAGGAGGGATACAGTTAATTTAACTCAGAGTATTGTCAGGGACTGTTTGTCCCTAGATAATGCATTTAAGATTGTCTGGTTGCAGTATGTGAAATGTATATTGAGATCACTGGGACTGGTCAATTTATATGTAACCCCTACTAGCTGTTCGACTATTTCCAAAATGAGAATTAAGTATTTTTTTTAATGAAGACTGCGCACGAGAGAGAGGTGGAAAATAGATTAAAATCCTCAGTAAGGCTATATTTTATGTCCCTCCCCATCTTGCAGGGTGAACACTCATATTTAGAGTTTGTGACAAACCTCCAGCATCGTTTCATTCTGGTGAGGTTTCGATTGAATTTAATTCCCCTGTTGATGGGTTTTCCAAGCAAAAGGTACTTGATATATTAGCCTGCACATGTGATGGAAAGTCAGAGAAGTCTGATCTCCATATACTGTTCTTTTGTAGGTTTTATAAAATGCAAAGGACGAGGTATATTTTGCCTCTTTTCAGAAAATATAATTTTAGACAATGCTGACCAGCTCTTTATTTTATCAAAAAACTTAGTGATCCATTAGTATGTTTTGTAACAGCCTCATTTCTTTGGTCTTCTTTGGAATGTAGGAGAGCTTGTATAGACTGGGAGGCCCCAGGAATGATGATTTTATTAATACTTGATAGCACTCTGTACTTTAAAAAAGTCTGTATTTTTGAGGTGGTCCAGCTTGGGAGTCCTATGGTCTGATGAAACATGACCTTATCCAAAATGTTGATGGTATTAGGTATTTTATAATGCTCCCGACTATATTGATGGTTTTTGTCTGGGATTCTAATGTTTTTATATTTGGTTTTACCAATTAATTAGATTTTATATTGTGTTTATTGTTTTTATTCTTTGTACTTTATATGCTTTGGAAACATTGTGAAATAAAGATTTTCTGAATTTTTTCTGAACTTGATAGTGCTGCAGCATTTTGTAAATTGTTTTCTACATTTAAAATAACTAGATGAAATGAGTTTACATTATTATTTAATAAAAATATTTTTAATATTTATTTTCAAGGTAATTTTTTATTTTTCCCTATACTTAACCATGCGGAGATCTCTTACCTGGCAGTGGAGCCTTCATATGCTATGGTATAGGGGAAATTAAAAAACTGCATCTTACTCGAAAATAAATATTAAACATATTTTATAATAAATTTTAATGTAAATTAATTTTATATATGTTGGTTTTAAACAAAGACCAAAGTAAACAAATGCTGTAGTACGGTTAACTTAATTTTGAAATAAATCTTTATGTAATGGAAATGTATTAAATTGAATCAAAATATTTTTTTCTGAAGTTTAAACAAAAAAATAAATTCCTACCTAAAGATTTGTTAATATGCATTAATAATTATTAAAAGTGACATATAGACTTAATTACAAAGAATTATTTTTGAATCAATTTAAAATTTAAAATAGGGTATTAAAATGTTTAATAATTAAATAATCAATATGTACTGTTTATATACATGTGTGGTGCTGGGCTTACTACTGTTTTGTAGTAACTTACACATGGATTTTATGAATAAGCAAAAAAATAATAAACTTACTCAAAAGGAAGAATTACTCAAATATGCAAGTTAGCTTTCTGAATCAGGGCCTCCGATTTTAAGGAGGTCTGGTAACATTCTTACAAACTACCTGAAATATGAAGATTTGTAGTTCTTTATCACCATCAAGCCCTCAGTAATCAAGTCTAAACGAGACAACATGCACATAAATGACACCAATTTTATGTCAATATTCCAGAAGGGTGTTTTAAATTTTTCCATGGCCTCAACCTCCTATCACTCTCAGAAGCGGCTAAACATGCAATAGACTCACAACACCAGAATAAATGCAACTGTTATTTGAGCATTGCCCAAGGTGAATGACCCTCATTCCCAGCTCTTTTCTACAGAGCCTATAAAAAAAGATGTTCCTGAGGCTCTACTAGACCTATTTGATCATCTTACAACAAAGGAGAAAATCGCATTAGCGACCCCAGAAGCCAAGTAGTAATTCATAAGGACCCCCTGCTCCCCATTTTACCACTGACCAATATGCCAGGTTAACCTTAACTGAAAAATCCACACCAAGGTACTAGTCTGCAACCTTAACAACATTCTACATTATTTCATACCACCTCACAGACAGGCTTCATGAGTGGAAGACAACAGCATTAACAACTCCACTTCTTCAGTACTACTGGGTGCAGAGAAGACTTTTGACGTGATGCCTTGCACTTTCCTGCAGTCATCGCTAGCAAAACTTAGATTTGGGGATGCCTTCACTAAAATGGTCATGGCTTTATACAACAATGTCAGTGTCTCAGGGAGAATGAATGGTACACGCTCAGATTCCTTTACCTTGAACCAAAGTATGAGGCATGTGTGTCAACTCTTGTTGAATCTATTTTTACTAACCAGTGGCACTCTATTAGTCTCTATGAGGAATCCTGATTTAGTCACAGGCATCAAATATGAAGACCAACTACAGAAAACAGCAATTTATGCTAATAACATTCTAGTATTCACAGTGAATCTGAAACATCCATTCCTGAATCACTAGAGGTCATCATGAATTATGCAGAGGCTTTGGGATATACTCTAAATGGAAATATATTTCAGGTTTTAAACCCCCTATGCACTGCATATACATAAAATGTTACAAGTCTTGCCTGCCAACCGACCTATCAACCTGAAATATTGTGGAAATTGATTTAAGGATAATATGCAGGAATATGCCATTTCTAATGAAAATTCAACCTTTTCCAAGATCAATGCAATTTTGGACTCCCTGTCACTCAAATATTTTTCTGGCTGGGCAAGACTTGAAATGATTAAGATAATGGTTAAAGCAATAGTCAATTGCCTGCTCAGTATGTTCCTGACCCACCTCTCTAATGATTTCATCAAACTTATTTATGCGACAGTTTACATATTTCTGTAAAAAAAAAGTAATCAAGAATCTCATTCCACAAATAAAGTTGGAAATGAAACAAGGCAGTGTAAGCATGGTGAACTTTTTCAACTCTCAAATAGTCTATCGGATAAGAAAAGGATCACTATGCCTCCTGCCCAACTCCCAGAAATCCCCCCAAAATCGATTAACTAACGAATTATCACTACCTTCCATGATGTTTTTAAGGAGTAATAAAAAAAAACAATTAAGGGGAGCACAATTTTTTAGGATAAATAGCACAATGCTAGAATATCCTTGTAGGGGACTTAGATTTCCATGTTCCCCTCCTGTTGCAGATCTATGGAAAAGATTCAACCTTGAAAATGTACACAAGTTTTTTAAATTGAAAGACTTGATAACTTAAATAGGATGGTTCCTCAACTCAGGGCCACATTGTTTAAAACAAAACACTTTTGGAACTGTAATAATTAAAATAAATTATACAGTAAAAACGTGCTCTGGAGATTTGAAATCTGACAAATCTCATACACTAACCCATGCACAATGTACACAAAAACAGAACTCAACATTTGTATCCAAAGTTTCTCCTGCTCTGGCAAAAAAACTCCTAGCAATTTCTAAGTCATTTTAGCTTACTTTGAGGCTGCCTAAGCTAAGGTTTCTTGCCAGTAGCTGTACTGAAAACAACATGTAGACATTTGCTTGAGGAAAGACTTTCATACAAATGTATTTCTGTAAATTGACTCCTGTGGTCATATTTCGCAGGCATCTTCCATATTAGGACATTGACACTCACCCACCAAGGTGAAATGCTTCATCATAGTGTACACTTCTCCCCCTGACTGAGAACATTCTTTGCAATGGCAGACTTCCCTGTGGGAGTTATTTGGAAACGAGATAGAAGACTGTTCACCAAGCATCAGGTTGTGTTAAAATACAAGCTACCTGGTCTCTTGAAATTTGAGAGAACTGGATGATCCTTAAATTAAATTAAAATGTCCCAGTGGTAGACAAATGTATTTTATTCTAGCCTCTAGTGGTAAGATTAAAAACATGCAATACACTTAGGGTAGTCATCATCCCTTTTGTCCGTAAGTTGACATGGATCAGCCATTACTAAAAGCCCCAGGTGGGTCTCTGGCTTTCTCCAGGACCAGGACTAGATTACAATAACCACTACCTTTCAAGGAGACGTTTCTAAGGTGTGATGGATTTAAGGTATAAGGAAATAATTGTTAAAAGTCCTTTTCTGCAAGTGACAATCTGATTAAGTTTCTTTGACTGTTTGACAGGAAATATAGTTAGAGAAGAAACAGCTAAATTACCAATTTAAGGACTGATTTATCCCATTTAATATGAATTAAGATGGGGGTCTTCCTCAGGACAAGAAAAAAGATAGCACCGTAGAAAATAACAAAGTCCAAGCCGAAGACAATGAAATAGGTTTAGGCCAAATTGTAAGAAAACTTCTTATTTATGTAAAGAGGTCAACAATTATTGACATTTTTCACTGAAAAATGCATAAAGCAAATATGTAAACAACAAGGACTGGGGTAAATTATATTAAAATTAGGGTGCAGTAGTCTTGTACAAGCCTAGAATTACCAAATGTATCTTGACAGCTCGAAGTCAGTGAATTTCTGTTATGCAAAATACAGATACTCAGGTATGGGAAGAAGGGAAACCAGAACTCAAAACCAGCCTAAGAGTCTGATGCATCAAATGCTCAGTTTCCACAACCAAAATTGTATGTTTTATATCACTTTTGCTGTGCACTTTTCCACCGCTTTTACTATTCACCTACATTGTGCCATTTCTTCACATTGTGTACCTTGTCTTCTGTTCCACATTCTGCTCAAGGATTATTTGTTTACATGATAAATGATGGTGGTACATAAATATGTATTTATCTGTTTATTCTGTTTGCCCAACATTCTAGTGCTGATTATGGGTTTTCATTCATTCTTGTGCACTGTTTGGTCTCCTTAGAAAAGCTATTTTTCTCTAACATTTGCTGTGAATTGGGTGTTAATTAATGAGCAACCTCCTATTTGACTAAATATATTTTCCAAGTGAGTCCGAAGGAACCATTGTTTTTACAATATTCCATACCTGTTTGCCCCTTTTAGTCTTTATGTTGCCAATTCCACTATGACAAGAAGACTTAATTCACCTTACTTTCTACCACAAAATATCTGTTACAAGAGCATTACATTAGTACATAACATCACTCTAAACTCTGAAGTGGTTTCCTTAAGGGGGAATGCAATACATGACATAAGAAAAAGTGATAGGCGATCCATTATCTTTCTTGCTTTATTATTGACCCTGAGCCTAATTAGATGATTGACCAATTCTAGAGAATACAGACAGGGCCTGATTCACAGAACTAACTTATGTCAAAAACGTAAAGTTAGTACTTTTTGGTATTCACAGAATACACTTACTCTTTTTGGTATTCACAGAATGCACTTACTCATTTTGGTATTCACAGAATGCACTTACTCATACTAACTTTATCTCCGCACTCGGGCCGGAGATTCCGGCCCTTTGGTGGAGATTCCGGCCCTTTGGTGGAGATTCCGGCTCTTTGGTGGAGATTCCGGCACTTTGGTGGAGATTCCGCCACCGGCCGGAATCTCCACAACCGGCCGGAATCTCCACCAAAGGCCGGAATCTCCACCAAAGGGCCGGAATCTCCACCAAAGGGCCGGAATCTCCGGCCCGAGTGCGGACATAAAGTTAGTATGAGTAAGTGCATTCTGTGAATACCAAAATGAGTAAGTGCATTCTGTGAATACCAAAATGAGTAAGTGTATTCTGTGAATACCAAAAAGTACTAACTTTACGTTTTTGACGTAAGTTAGTTCTGTGAATCGGGCCCACAGACTTTACCACACAAGTGTTGGGCCTGGGTATGCTACACCACTAGCGCAGACAATATAACCCTTAATCTCTGTGACTTATCTGACAGCAAATGACCCATTTGGAGTTCACTAGACGAGTGCCTAAAAAAAAGCTACAGTGTTTTCTTTTTGTAGACCTCAATTTATTGTCCTTATCTTAAAAATGGCCCCCCACAAAAAACACACTCATATGTTGAGCATTGTCTTGCATTTTTCATTATGTAAGTGTCATGCAAACCTACTAAACACATACCATTAGCAATATATCTGGTTTAGAAACTTATTTCAGCTTAACCAACATCAGAAATTGCAGAGGTTCTATATATCCCATCCTGCTTCTTTGATGTTTACCAGCAATATAGGTTATCTATCAGTTTTGTGGCATGTGTTGGCCACTGAAGAACGTATCATTGTGGACAATTGATTGCTTGTTATCTTCCACACAATTAAATACGAATATTTGAAATGGAAAAAAACAATGACACAGAGGTGGTCATTTAGAGTTTGACAGTTTGGAAGGGGTCATGCAGGGGCATGGGTTCAGGCTGCCCTTGCAGCCCCACCCATATTGGATTTTCCCGTCCATAGTTTCCAGCCAGTAAAATCAAGCACAGTGTTCCAGTACCTGGCAAATCCAGGTGTAGGAACATTGGGCTAATTAAAATCAAGTGAAGTTATATTCATCCTGGGGATACCGTGCCACTTGACATTTCATAGGGTCACTATTGTAGGGCTAGGTTAATTTACTATTGCAACCACATTCCTAGCACATTTTAGCATACCTGGTGGTATGTTTGTGACCGTAGATACATATTATGTAGGGAGATATATATCTAACGTTGAGATTTTAGTAGTCTATATTATGGGATCCATAGTTTTACAAATTATGATTTTACAGACTATAGGCCTGATTCACAAAGGTAAACGGAGATGAAAGTCTAACTTTACGACTTCTGGATTTCACATAGGGCATTTACGAATAGTAAAGTTAGACTTTTGTGGCAGTTTTGGTCTCAGTTAAACTTAAGACCAAAACCTAATTTTAGCTGAGAGAAAAGCTTAACTTACTACTCGTAAATGCCCTTTGTGAATACCGAAAGTTGTAAAGTTAGACTTCCACCTCAGTTTACTTTTTGTGAATCAGGCCCGATATGTACAGTTCTTAGTCCTAAGCATCTCAAATGCAGAACAGCACTCTTTGCCATTGTTCACATTTGACTCTTATCCCCCAAACTCTCCCCCTGGGCAATGAGAGAATATTCTCAGCTTTCCATACAGGTGGCAGTAACCAACACCAGATACCATAACAAACAGAAATTGAGACATAAATGGGCAAATGTGGCAAATCTTGTTCACGACAAGTAAACAACTTCACATTAGGTATTTTGACTGCCAAGCTCCACTTTCTATTTTGTAGTAAGCCTATGGTAAACACACTTGCTATTTAGTCCCATGTAACAGTCAAAGAAAATGTGATTCCAAATCTCCCTATGGTGGTCTATGGTCATCCTAAATTCACCTACAGAGAAGTAGCACAAAGTGTGTATTGCCCATTTTTTCCCAGAATCCCATCTGCTTATTATTATGTGCACATATTGTTGGTGGTAAAGTAAGTCTGTGCATTTGTGCACATTCAAGCATGCAGGAACTGTACAAGTAGTGCAGGTTGGCAATGCATGTCTCAATATGGCACCAATCAGTCATTTAACATAATAGATGTTGTGTTGTAGAAAAAGAGTGCAACTTCATATTGTGCATTAAATGAAACAAAAGGTGTATGATTTGAAATACATCCTGGAATGCCCCTTCTGCAGACTCCCCGGAAAACAGAAAGAATGTTGTCCTGCATCATGGCATTCCAGCCTCTCCCTTTTAAATTGCTCTGCAACACATTACAATGTTTCACAAGCACCAACACAGTTCAGTTACAGGCCTCATACATACTAAGAATTTAATTTAATGAACTGTATTTGCAGTCATAAATCTCCAATAAACAACCACGTGCATGTCTTAAGGGCAGTGAATCCATGAAATCTAGCCTGCATCAAATTTATGTGAGGCTGACAAGGTACAAAACCTTTTAGGAGAATTAAATTCTCCGTATTCAGGGAAGGCACAGGAAGGTAAGGACTATATTGGTCCTTTGAGAAAAGTACCTGATTATTACATAAATGCCCTTTGGGTGTCCTTCTTTCTATAGCAGATCTGAGCAGTGCTTGGCCCCATCTAAAGAGACAGAGTAAACAAAGATTTGCATAAAAGAAGGACTGTAGAAACTAGCACCAAAGGAAACAAAGTACTCAAAGTGTCTTGACAGAGGTGGCACCTGCAGAAGATAAACAAATTAATGCGTTTGGTGTATTGGATTTTAAAAGTACTGCTGTAGCGTTTACTGGGCCCTTATCATGGGATATCTCTCTTCCACCTCTCGCTACCTCTTACATCTAGTTGGTCCTCCAATAGATCTTGCTCTGTACTGAAAGGGGTTGGATAAACTAAAATGGACAGTTACCCAATGAGGACCAGAAATAGGATAACTGTATCTTTAACTCAAATTCAAATACAAATTAGGTAAACCTCCCAAGATGAATCTTAACATAGGTAACCCAAACCAACGCTTGCTCACAAGGATGATGAGTCAACACAGCAGAATCAGATTAATAATATAGACTTTACTTATTCAGTTAAAGGGTAAAGAACATTTGCATTCAAATAAAGATCACATGCATCTATGGAAGTAAATTAGTAAAAAGGTTTAATGAAATATACCAAGCCTCTAGGGATATAGGACAGACGAAATGTGGAGCAAATCTTCCTTAGCCAAGGTAGATTCTGAGCACATACAGCGTATGTGTCGATAAAGTTAGGTGGTCAGGTGAGCCCTTTTGCAAAGATTCTCAAGAAAGTTTAGCAGAGTTCCAAGTAGCCAGTCCTGTTCGTCAAGACAGTAGTTCTGTCTCAGTCTGCCGATGTGACAACAAGGGTCACAGCAACATAACACAAACCCTTTGTTCGAAAGGTTCAATTTGGGTCAGGACATCGGTCAGCAGCAACAAGTCCAAGTCCCAACAGCAGAATGGAGATCTTAATCAAGATTTCAGAAACCGTGTTGCATACCGCAGTTAGCAGCAGCAGCCCAGTTCTCTTAAAATTAGCAATTATACTCAATCAGTTCCCGGAGTAACACTCCCTGGCATCACCAAATTGTCAGACCACTCAGTTCCCTTGGTCATTCCAGTATAAAATGAGAGTGATGTAGCAGGAAAGAAGATACAAATCTGGAAAAATAAGTGGATCAATTATGCAGATCCTTATGTCATGTAAGTTAAAGACATATTGAACAATGATACATTGAAGAAAATGACATGAGTATTGGGAAAGTTCTGTTCCCATGCAGCTGTTTTAGAGACTATCAATATTTGTAGGAAGTGCACTATTCAGTACAGAGTTGTCAAAGAAACCGTTATTTTTTTATTTGAATTTGTTATATCATAGGAAATTCACATATGCTTCAGAAATATTCAGTCCATGACTTCACTGAAAAGGGAAAGATGGAAAGTGGGGCCTACATGGAGTTAGGCTAATATACGACAAGATCACCACATTGAATTTTAAAATTGCACATGAATTAGTAAAGCAGCTTATAACTCCAAAAATACATTAATGGACACATCAATCTGATCATAATTAATGCATGTAAGTATAGGGTAATCATAACATTTTGAAAGTGTCAACATCATACATATAGAAATATACATATTCATCCTTTATTGTTTATGTATTATTTGACTAATACATGTATGTAACACATGTTAATGAGGTTTTCTTAAAGGCACATCTAAGTATATTCATGTAACACCTACTTTTCTTTTGTCATTTTCGGTGCACACGTTATAACATAAGATAACATTTAGTAACTTTTTCTCATGAAAATAATTTTACTTCACATTTAATTCTTTTAATCTTATTAATTTCGCACTTATATATGAGCATCATAGAGATTTGATGGTTTCTCATTTACATTTATTTTCTAACACAATTTAGTAAACACATTAGTATGTATTTATAAGTAAATCACATCTATATTAGTTTTCAACAAACAATATGTCTCAAATCTATCTTTCTTCCTGCATGCTTTTATGATGCAGTATCTAAATTGTATATTTGTATCTTTTTCATAACAAGAAAAAACGTAGCACACATTTGCCATGGTTTGCGTAAAAGTTGTCATAATCATTTCTTTTGTCATTAAAAATCGTTTGATGAAATCTTTGCTCTATCGGTATCATGCTTGACCAACAAAGATCTGCAGGATTTGCAATTTATAGGGTTTAACCTGCAAATCATTTAAGGTGTCCATTTAGAAACTTTGATTCACAAAAGTCATGATGATTCTCACCCTTCAACCACAGCACAAGTAGGAAGCTGCCAACTAAGGACAGGGATTACTTAGTTAAAAACTCAAAGGTATCACATATACGCACACTTTATAAGGGCAGCATAGGGTATAAATAGAGTATAAACCTTACCCTTAAAGGACAACAAAAATATACAATATTCACAACATTGCATACACAATCTGTATGCCAATTGTCACTCTAGCAAGCATACAGTACATTATCACATGTTTTCAATATGTAGCAATAATTATTAAAAGTGATGTATATAATTAATAAAAACAAATGTAAATATATTTTAATAAAACATTATATTACATTAATTTCTATATTCAATATGTTACGACAAAATAATTTATTTTTTATTTTTAGATCAAACATTTTTATTACATTTGATTAACATTAAGGGCTTGATTACGATGGCGGTTAGAAGAGCGCCCAACCGCCATTGCCACGGGATTGGAACCACACGACATGTAGCCAACAGTTCCACCCGCCTAATTACAATGCAGTCGCCATGTAGGCGGTCATAAAAATGCCTTTTATCACAAAAGGGCTGCAGCACAAGCCGCAACAGTAAAAGGCATTTTCCAAACATCCATGCACCGTGTGCCAGGCACCATGTGGTGCCTGGCATACGGTGCATGGATGAATGTGGGGCACCAAATGTGCCCTCCCTGGGCCCATAGCGGGGCCAACGGGGGATAGTGGCCCTGCTAGGGGCCCCTTAAATCCCATTCTGGCTGCCTTTTCATGGAGGTTGGTCCACCATGAAAAGGCAGTCAGAAAAGGCCATCGTAATTACTACTATGGTACCTCCACAGGCACCACCTCCATTGTAGGGATTACGGTCGAACCAACGCTCTGACAGGCTCCTTGAGCCTGTTGGTCCCTCCACCTGCTGCGGTTCGACCGACCGCATCGTAATGTGGCAGTCATACCTCTATGCTGAATGTGGGTTGGACCACCACCAACGACCTGTCGGTGGCGGTCACACCAACAGCATAATTAGGCACTTAATGTTATTTATTTGTATTTTTACCTATGTTGCTTAATTTAGTCTAATTTACCATATTTCCTAGGGAGGGTGTCACAGTACAAGTGTTTGGCCATGTGTGGTGCTGGACTTACTCTGGAGTGCATTTACCACTGTTTTGGGTTCTTTTAGCAGTAGTAACTATAGAGGTGCAGTTTGTGAATAGAAGTGGGTGTTGTACGGTTCCTATTATTTCAGTAAGACTGTGCGTTTGGACAACATAAACATCAAAACTATGCTGGACTGAGTCCATGCACACCATCAGGATATGTTGACCTTAGTCCTGGCTAGCTCACAGTGCTCCAGCCTCAGAACATGACAACCCTGATTCCCCAAGGAAATCGTGGGAACAGATCGAACCCTTTCATGAGTAACTTAGACAATACCCAAATGGAGACACAAGAAATGCTCAAATTGACATTTCAAACATTTATTGAACAAATAAGATTTTTGTGTAAAATACGTGTGCTGCAATGAATAATAGAAGGAAACAAAACAGAGTAATCAGCATTATGAGAATCGTAAAGAAAATAAACTGTTCAACCACTGTGCTGTTACATTGATTATATGAGTATATATAAATGTAACTATACTCCTACCTACCGCTTCCTATCCTAATATGCATAGGGTGTGCAGATCTGCCAAAATACCCTGAGAGTGGTCCAAGTCCCCATTTACCTGGGGGTATGTGTCATCTGGGAGCCTGGCAAAGGTCCTAATTAGGATTAGGATTTCGGACTGACATCCTTGGTTTGAATTCCGACCGGCGTATTACGATAATGGCGGTCGGAATTCAAAGCGTCCAGTGATTCTGGCTGGCTTCAGATGGGCTCCTTCCAATCAGAACTGCCACTATAATCCCATACGGACGGCGCTTCCGCCTTCGGGATTTTGATGTCGGTTTTTCCCGACATGGAAAGCCTGTCAGAAAGTGACTTTGGGGCACCTAGCAGGACCCACCTCTCTCTGCAGCCTCCGGTTGGGGGCTGACGGAGCACCCCTGTAAGTCCCTGCACCGTGTGGCAGGCACACGGTGCATGGATTTACAGTGACTCCCATTTCTCTATGGGAGCTTGTGCTGCGGCCGGTTTACGACCACCACACAAGCTCCCTTAGGGAAACGGGAGTCTGTAACTGCACCATGTGCGGTCACATCGTAATTGAGCTTTTGGACCGCCAACTCGAGGTCGGTCAGTCTCGAAACAGCAGGGATGTCGGTCGGAGGAAACTTTGACCAACATCCTAATCAGCCCCTTAGCGAAGTGCGGGCCCTCCTCCTCCTCATGAGGGTAACGGGATTCAGCTTCGCCCATACTCTCAATGCTGGAGTTTTAGTCCGGTTGTTATTGTTTATTCCACCGTTGCTGAGCTTTTGCCGATCAGACAACAACAAACAACGACATTATACGCAGTGAACTTAGTCCTCTTACAGAATGTTTATGGCCCTGATAATATGCCTATGAAGAAGTGCAAATGTAAGGAAACACCATTTCAGAGAATATTATCCCATATGGGCACACAAGCAAATGTGTGTCAAGAGTCATTGTTTAAAAAAGATGTCAACTTTAAACATAATGCCAAAAAACAAAGAAGGGAGTGAAGAGGTATAATAAGTCGTAGACTCGGCCTCCTCTGCAAGTAATGAAAAAACAAAGGGAGTTCACTCTCAATTCCAAAGAACCGTGCTATCCTTACAAATAGTGACTAAACCCAAGAGAACCATTCAGTTTCTAGCATGGGAGAAACTATATGTGTTCTAAAATAACCCCCACCCACCCAAAGGTCCCTTGGTGGCATGCTTCATCATCGGGTTCTTCTCGCCCCGCTGCGGGAAGGGGCGAGCTACGACCTACGGATACGTGGGAGCACTTTCAAGTGAAGTGAAATAATGTGTTTGATGTGAGAGTGGAAGGGTCAGAAGGTCAGAAGATAAGTGAGTTAAAAAATACCAGGCTGCGTGGGAAAACTAAACTTTAATACTCCCTATAGCTGGTATTAATAAAAGTGGGGAGGGAAAAGGAGGAAAAAGTGGCATAATGGGCAGTTCACTCACGGGTCTACATGTTTCGAAGCCTACCCCTAAGCTTCTCTTCAGGACCTAGGATGTTGATCCCTTTTACCACTCTGACTGTTACCTAGTGTGGTCAGCCTAGTCAATGTCAAAGGCTAATATGCATCTTTGTCAAAAATACATTCATCCAATACCTACTTGGTATTCTCTTTAAAAACGATACTTAGGTTGCCTAATTAGGGCCCCATGAGCTTCAACACGGGAGGGGAGGAGCGCTTGTAGTCAAACATTCGTCAAAGCATCTCTCTCGCCCCAGACACTGCCTGCCCGTGGCTCCAATAAACATGTAAAATGGTGGTGTTCAGTGCCCGGGGCCTATGTAACCACACAGCATGGACTTACTCTTTTGTGGATGAGTGCATGTCCCTCTCTATACCCCTCCCTAACTCTCCCTCAACCATTCCTTATTCCGTATTTCTCCCTAAACCCCTAACCTTTCTATTTTCCAGCCACTCCCCCTCAGGCACCTGGCCACTGACAGCTCCCCTGATGCTGCCCAACACGATACGCAAAGGGGAAGCTGCCCCACAAGCACAGCTAAAGAACTCACCTGTTGGTAGACATTCACATAAAAGCCACCACATGTCTGAGAGCAGTGTAAGAGAGCTAGAAGCGCATTATCATCAGATTTTCGTGTATCACTTTGTAAGAAGAGGGCCATGCTAATGTACTCTTAAATGTACTCTTAAATCTATGAATTAATGTATATTCATATTTAACATACAAATATTTTACTATAACCTTTTTATTTTCCCTATACTCTATCATTGGAAGACTCTGCAGCCGGTGTGGAGATATCTAGATGGTAAATTATAGGAAAAAGTTCTGCATGCCTTACTATAGGGGAATCTCCACTCTGGTGGTGGAGAGCTCTGTATGGTATTAAACTTAGAAAAATAGTGAAAATATTATTATTTGATAAATAACAATGCAAATCAATTTTATATATTTATTCTAAATTAATACCAAAAGACAAAATGCTAATAACTTAATGTTTAATCAAAAATTCATTATTTTAAATAAATTGAATTAAATTAAAATTATTTTTCTCAATTAAACTAAAAAGAATTCTACCTAAAGTAAAAAATATATTTTTTTTACTACTTAGGGCCCGATTACGATCTCGGTCGGAAAGCCTCCGACCTTAGACCGTGGATAGGGTTGCAGTGAGGCAACTCATGATATGCTCAGCGGTGCTGCATCAGCACCGCCAGCATATTGCAGCCTCAGACCGTTGCACCACCGCCGGGGGATCCATGATCCCCGGCGGTTGCAACGGTCCTGGTGCGGTCCCACCGTGGCACTCAAAATACGGTGGTCGGACCGCCAGTGCAGCGGTGCACAGACCGCCACCACGAGCCAAACTCGTAATCAAGCCCTTAGTGTTTTGTTGCTATTTAAATATATTTATTTATCTCTGATGTCATATTATATATGCATATACACATATCAGTTTTCTAGTGTTCGAAATTTTTGTTTTTGTGATTGTTATGTTTCCTTAGTTTTAATGGATAGGTGAAATTTCATATTTCTATAATTTCATTTACAATAATGATGTATTTGTGTGTTTCATTAAAGGGTTACAATATTTTTGTTTTTCATTTTTTGGGTGATTTGTTTATGCTGATATTGTTTTTGCCGATATTGTGTCATACAACCATAAACAGTTACAGTGCTGCCTCAGTCAAATTAGGAAAAGGCGGACAAGAAGGGATAAATCACATTAATGTCTTCAGCAATGCTGTATTGAAAGTTTACACCCCTGAAAGCAAAGGAAATGTGCAATTAAAGACAAGGGAAGGTATGCAGCCCTAATAGGGTAAGAAATGTGGCCGAATGGCTGGAGCTGCTGACCTTTGAACATGGGGAACCAGGCTTGAATCCTAGCCTTGGCTCAATATCCTGTGATTCTGGGGAAACATGAGTAATGTAGTCTGGCTTTGTTGTGAAGCATTCTAATGTGCTACAAAAAACTAGAAAAATAAAGCTGGACTTCTTACACTGGAACTATGAATTTAAGAAACCCAAGTTGGCAGATTCAGCAGATCAAACAATAGTTCAGTGTGATGCCATAATATTGTCTGACATAAATATCGATTCCTAAATATTTCCCCCCACCCCAATAAAACACCAAATTATTTAACAAAAGAAAATGTGCGCCCAAAGGAACAATATTTAGGTCAGACAATATTTCTGACTAGCTATTCTGACACGCAACCCACCCTCAGTCATTCAGTGTGAAAATGGAGAGCTGACTAGAGCCTTGCTTCAAATTTGGTTTTGAGTTTTTAGGAGTATCAATCTTTTAAACATACATTGTAAAGTTAATTTTAAGACTATTTTTAAGGACATCCTACAGAAAGATATATTGAATATTGGTGAGGCTGTTGATTTTTGGCACATAACCCAGCATGGAATTAGAATAATCATTTGAAATATTGTTTGCCTATAATTAGCACCAGACAGATAGCTCAGTGAGTTATATGTTTTATGCTGACATTTAATATAACCAGCAGTCACTTGTTCCAATTCTCCCAAGGCTAACTCAGTGTTCCATCTTTTCAAGGTTGGTAAGTACTGTATATAAAATTGGGTATCTTATATTTACATCACTTCGAAACCAAGTGAAGCACTATATAAAAGAAGTTATTAAGAATCCAAACCCACCCACTGCATTATTTTGCCCACATCACAGAATATCATGGGATCTACATTTTACAAGATTAAGGAAAAATAGTCAATATTTGAATTAGTTGTACTATTTTAGGTGTACTATTTTTTCTTATTTCTATAGAAATGAGAAACATGACTGCCTGAGATCAAAATTAGGATACATTTTAAAAAATATATATTTTTAGTGGTTTTTAATTTTCCAGCTTCAAACCGACAACGTAGATTAAAGTCATTTATCACATAATTTGTTGAAAAAAATATTTTTCCAATGTTGAAACTTGTGGCATACTTAGGGCTGTGTTATATTTTAGGAGCATTGAGACGTGATGGGGACCTTCTTTTTCTTTTAAAACTATTGTTACATTTTGTGCCAGCACAAATCGGCTTCTTCTGCATTTGTGTTCCTTCCTCTGTACTTACATAAAGGGCGGCTTATTTCCCCTATTAACCCCTATTTATTTTCAGATGTTGCATTCTCTTCCACTCTATTATGTAAAGTTGAGGCGGAATTACTGATAATAATGCAATTACGCCCGCTCGCTTAATTAGGAGTAATTTAGGGGAATAAAATCCTATCCCAAGTGCACATTTAGTGAGCGGCTGCCCGCACTGCTATCCCTGTTCTGTTGTCTATAGTACTCTTTCATAGCACAAATACATCCTCGCGTCCATTTTGGATAGAGCTAAATGCAGAATCACTCTTCTCGAGTAATTATGCATGATTACACTACACGTAATGACATGAGTTACGCCCTCTCCTACCCATAACCTGCTATCGGGCATCTCTGCTAGCCTCTGGACTCCTCTCCTGCTAGTGCTGCACTTAAGCTCAAGCCCACTTTTTCTCCTCTCCTACCCATCTGGCATTTGAAGGACCCTCTTTCGCTTTACGTGTACATGCTATAATTCCCCTAGCCAACAATCAAAATTAAGATTAAGGACAAAAGCAAATAATGCTTTTTTAGAGATAGCTTTAAGGGAGCACTCCATAAATTATGCTGTAAGAAATATGCTACAGATATAAAATGTAATTCGCCAGTTAGCAGTGTAACGGAGTTGATACATTTACTGAGCATAATGTTCAAAATAAGTATACCGCATTTAGAATAATAGCTGTCTGCGGCCGAATTAACAAGCACAGGTTCGCACAACGGAAATTCATAGGTGTTATTTCTGCGTTTAGTTTGTGTGCATAAAGTGGTAGGTCTCCGCTTGCTTTAATTGTATTTTTGGCAAAAAGGTTTAATTGTGGCACCTAGTACAGACTGATTTGATTAGATGCAACAAATTCACCAACTGTTGGGCACAGATGAATGCAGCTTTTCAGTGTCTTACAGAATTATTCTGCTGTTCGCAGGCCCTGTTTACTGTCTCCCGGCTGTTTCCAAACACGAATCATCCAAGCAGTGTCAGTGTATCATAGCCGGGGAGACTAATTTACTGTAAGATGAACTGCATATTTAAATTTACATTTAATGACTTGTGGGCTAATTTTGAAATTCATCAGGGTTCTCTGGAATGTCAGATATCTTAGTGCATTATTAAAAACTCTAATTGAAAAAAATACACAGTCAAGCTATATTTAATGGAAAGAGTTTACAGGGAAGCTGAAGCGCTAGATATTCAGAATCACGTATATATATATATATATATATATATATATATATATATATATATATATATATTATCTACTGGCGGTCGCCAGTAGATAGTTATAGTTAGGACCTATTTTCCATAGGAAATCCGCAACATTCTATTCCCAATAACTTTGGCTCCGGTTGACGAATCTTCGTGAAATTTTCAAAACGTATGGCCCGCTCCGGTCCGCTCCTATCTTGAACGTTTCGGGGTGATTCGTCAAGTGGGGGCTGAGAAAAAAGGGGGGTCCCAAAACGTGTTTTCCCCATGCAATTTTCCATAGGAACCTTTAGTCGCAGCTACAGCCCGCCCTGCTGAACGGAATTACACCAAATTTAGCAAAAAGGTAGCCCTTGGTTCAGAGTCATGCCTTTTGGTTAAATGGTGCAAATCCGTTCAGTAGTTCCTAAGAAATTTGAAAAAGAAAACACATATATATCTGGGCGGAGCCTAACCACACATGTCATCGTGAGATCTGATTGGCTGTCAGCACTTCATCCTGGAATTGCTGGCAGCCATCTTGGGACCAATATAAATGATAGTACCCCATTGAAATGCATTGTAGTGAATTGAAGATTTTGAGGGTTACCAAAAGGAGAACTATAAAGGGTGATAACAGACTTTAGTTACATTAGAATTCATTTGTTGATGGTACCATACTAATTTCAGGAATTGTGGTGTGTTCTAAGGTGATTTTACCCTGTGAAAAACCTTCTGCTGGGATATCATGAATCATGTTTGAGAGAAAACTATTTTCACATGCTTGTCCCATACAGTTTTGGAAGGTGCTCCAGAAGCTAAAATGAGAGCATATTTTCTGTAAATTCACATTATCTTTCTCAGTCATGTGAGAATGAAGTCTGACATTCTCAGTAAAACATGTACATCCAACAAGGGCAGAGACTGTCAGTTGATTCCTTTGTGTTCTACTGCAGCTTCCCAGAGTGTTCTAAAGAACAACTAGAGTGCTAACAGCCTTACTTATGACAAAAGTATGGCACACCTGAAGCCATCTTGATTGGAATAAACTGGTAACACTTAAAACATTTAATTTAAAAAGGAACAAAATGATGGGGTTCATTTTGTCATAGAAATTATGGTTAGTGCTGTAGAAAGAAAAATTAGGACATGTTTCAAGTGTGATCTCAAATATCTTCCAGTTATATTTCAACAGGAGCAGCCTGTCAGTAGATGCCTTTGTGTTCTACTGCAGCTTCCCAGAGTGTTCTAAAGAACAACTAGAGCGCTAACAGTCTTACTTATGACAAAATTATGGCACACTTGAAGCCATCTTGATTGGAATAAACTGGTAACTCTTAAAACATTTAATTTAAAAAGGAACACAATGAGGGGGTTCATTTTGTCATAGAAATTATGGTTAGTGCTGTAGAAAGAAAAATTAGGACATGTTTTAAGTGAGATCTCAAATATCTTCCTGTTATATTTCAACAGGAGCAGCCTGTCAGTTGATGCCTTTGTGTTCTACTGCAGCTTCCCAGAGTGTTCTAAAGAACAACTAGAGAGCTAACAGTCTTACTTATGACAAAAGTATGGCACACCTGAAGCCATCTTGATTGGAATAAACTGGTAACACTTAAAACATTTAATTTAAAAAGGAACAAAATGAGGGGGTTCATTTTGTCATAGAAATTATGGTTAGTGCTGTAGAAAGAAAAATTAGGACATGTTTTAAGTGAGATCTCAAATATCTTCCTGTTATATTTCAACAGGAGCAGCCTGTCAGTTGATGCCTTTGTGTTCTACTGCAGCTTCCCAGAGTGTTCTAAAGAACAACTAGAGAGCTAACAGTCTTACTTATGACAAAAGTATGGCACACCTGAAGCCATCTTGATTGGAATAAACTGGTAACACTTAAAACATTTAATTTAAAAAGGAACAAAATGAGGGGTTCATTTTGCCATAGAAATTATGGTTAATGCTGCAGAAAGAAAATTTAGGGCATGTTTTAAGTGAGATCTCAAATCCTCTTCTATTTCATTAGAAAATTCTGACATGCAGACTGAAACAATCACTTTCAATACCAGCAGTAGACTTCCAGTTAACTCCCTGGTGAGCAGTAGCTTAACTACAGTGATCTAATGAACAACTAGAGTGCTAACATTCTGAATTTATGGCAAATGTGTGACACATCTGAATGCCTTCTTGATGGAATCAAAGTAAAAACTGAAAGCATTTCCTACTGAGGAGACTGCAGTAAATGACGAAATTAGGAAACTTCATAACAAATAAGTCTCCCAAGATGGCCACCAGAGAAAAAAGAGCCCAAATGTAGCACAAATATCACCCAGATGTAGCCCACATATAGCCCAATGACAGAAGTGTGCAAAACACTTTTTATTTTTAGTTTTTCTGCAGTTTTATATAGTGCAAACTGGTCAGGTATTGGAGCGTTACATCTTACTTGGACCCCTTATTGCGTATTTTGCACGAAGTACATGAGATTGATCTTGCGAAACATTGAACTTTACGATTCTGTTAACCTGAAGTTGCTCTGAACCGGGCTTTGTAACACCCGTTTTTACCTACTGGTTTTAATTAATTCTCACTGAATTGTATTAGGAAAGAGGATTTACTGTTTTTATGTACACTTTTATGATCTATGTTTCTAAATCAGATCAAATAAAGTTTAATGAATTCTATGGCAGGACGGATTATGCATATCTTTCCTCACTTTATTTGCATAGCAGTTCAAAGAAAACGTAACACAACAATCATTAAACAAAAGACTACACAACCCATGAACCATTAGGGGGTAGTCTCCAAGGCAACTATAGTCCAATCATATCACAGTCCATCGTATATAATATCGTGACGTCCCTTCCGCTTCCTCTTTCGTCACTGCTCGTCAGTTAAGTGCATTCCTTACATTCTTGTCTTAATCTGACGTTGTTGCTGTTTGTATAGCGGTTTCTTGTGCACGTTATTAGCATTATTGCCTTGGTATTGTTTCATATTCCCTGCGCAGCAGGTTCTTGTCCGAGCGCGTTCTCCCCTTCGCAGTTTCTCCCGCTGTGTGCTCTGCGCGCAGTGAGATCCTGTCAGGCGCGTCTGGTCCGAGCGAGGCAGCTCCGTCGAGCGCTCCCGCTGGTCTTTACGCGTGTTTGGGAATCCGGTCACTCCTTTAGTGTCCGCTTGATTCCCGACCAACCCTCGCCTAATTTTAACACCGCTACGCAGTGATTTCCCCACACGGCCACGTTAGTGACCAGCGCCACCTGGTGGTGGTAATTGGTATTGCGTCTCAGTCTAATCTTATAACAGCTTCGGGGAAAGCCCAGCTGTTGGAGCACCGGCGAGGGGGCTGTCTTAAGGATTTTAAGAGCATTTGATCTGTGCTCACACCCTCTGCTATCATGTCTTCTCCAGAAGACCATTTTTACTCCTCCTACCAAGAAGTGGAGGAGGAATGGCCCCCAACTTCTCCCTCCAGCAGTGGACCAAGCCCTCTCTCTGGCTATTTCTAGGGCGCTGGCTCCTCTTAGGGATCAGGTTGATAAGCTGGCGAAAAGCATCCCTGGGGTGTTCAGTGACCCAGATCTGGTGGTGGCGGGTCCAAGTAGCTCCCAGATGGGGAATAAAAGGGCCGTTAAGCATAACGCGGGGCACTTGGAAGGATTTGATAAACTTACGGAGACCTTCCTCAAGAGTGCGCGAACGCTAAAACATGCACCCTGCCGGGAGGAGTAGGGGCCCGGAGAAAATTGCGACACTGTCACCACTATTGTAGACCCCAACGGCGGGTTTCCCTTAGAGGGAGAGGGTGTATCGGAGGACGATTTCTCCTCCGATGAGGATAAGGACTCGGGCGTCCCTGGCGTTCAGAGTCCCACTCCTCTCAGTCCCCGGTTGGGGACGGGGTCCACTCGGACATGTTCGAGCCAACCCAAATTTACCATCTTAGGTCGGCAGAGTGGACACCTGACGCCAAAGTGGCAGAGTATGTGGTGGGGAAAATCCATCAACCCCTTGAAAGGGAGGTCAGGAATAGGATGAGGGGAGAATGCCCCAGGCCCTCACTGAAGGGGAAGGTGGCACACACGCCTGAAATTGATGAGAAACTATGTACCTTTTTCTCAAAGTATATGAGGGATCCCAAGAAAGGAATTGATAGGTCTTGGACGTGGTAAGGCTCTTGACCCAAATTATTCAATTGACGGAGCGTTCCAAAGAGTCAGGATCCCCTTTGTCCACGGATATTGTGGCTGGTTGGGCGCACTACCCTAAACCCTAAAACACTACCCCTCCACTACCCAAACACCACTGCACTACCCTAAACCCTAAAACACTACCCCCAGCATGACACCCTACACTACCCAAACATAACTGCACTACCCTAAACCCTAAAACACTACCACCAGCACGACTCCCTACACTACCCAAACACCACTGCACTACCCTAAACCCTAAAACACTACCCCCAGCACGACTCCCTACACTACCCAAACACCACTGCACTACACTAAACCCTAAATATACCCCCAGCATGACCTCCCACACTACACAAACACCACTGCACTACCCTAAACCCTAAAACACTACCCCCAGCACGACCCCCTACACTACCCAAACACCACTGCACTACCCTAAACCCTAAAACACTAACCCCAGCATGACCCCCTACACTACCCAAACACAACTCCACTACCCTATACCCTAAAACACGACTCCCTACACTATACAAACACGACTGCACTACCCTAAACCCTAAAACACTACCCACAGCATGACCCCCTTCACTACACAAACACCACTGCACTGCCCTAAACCCTAAAACACTACCCCAGCACTACCCCCTACACTACCCAAACACCACTGCACTAACATAAACCCTAAAACACTACCCCAAGCACAACCCCCTACACTACACAAACACCACTGCACTACCCTAAACCCTAAAACACTACCCCCAGCACGACTCCCTACACTACCCAAACACCACTGCACTACCCTAAACCATAAAACACTACCCCCAGCATGACCCCCTACACTACACAAACACCACTGCACTACCCTAAACCCTAAAACACTACCACCAGCATGACCCCCTACACTACTCAAACACCACTGCACTACCCTAAACCCTAAAACACTACCCCAGCATGACCCCCTACACTACCCATACACCACTGCACTACACTAAACCCTAAAACACTACCCCCAGCATGACCCCCTACACTACTGCACTACCCTAAACCCTAAAACACTACCCCCAGCACGACCCCCTACACTACCCAAACACCACTGCACTACCCTAAACCCTAAAACACTACCCCCAGCACGACCCCCTACACCACCCAAACACCACTGCACTACCCTAAACCCTAGAAAACAAACCCCCACCCAATGCCCAATCCCCCTTACCTCTCACTCCTCATGGTTCCTCTCTCCTCGTGGTTCCTGCTTCACGCCATCTCTGAGGGGCGGTGCACGTCGTTGTGAGGAAACGGAACAGCCTCTGTTTCCTTACAACAACATGGATCGTCTACATGTTTTTTAGAACGCATGGTCATTTACCATACATACCTTTACAACAAAATTTGTTGTAAAGGCATGCGTGGTAAATGACCATGCGTTCTAAAAAAATGCTTAGTAATGACTTCGTGATGTACAACGCATGCGTGGTAATGCATGCGTTGTAATGGTATCGCAAAGTAAAAAAGTCATTGTAACGGCTGTTTACCGATCGAAGCTGGCCCCTGTTCTTCAGTGAGACGTTTATTTGATTAATTAGGAGGAAGGAATGTGGTTTTTTTACCGAAAAGTGCATTCCCGGCTGTTGTATTGTGAAAGTGTCCGCGTGGCCTGGCTTCACTTCCGGTGAGAGAGTGGAAGAGTCTGTTTGGATCTAAAGGAGTTCTGTTGTTGGACGGGGCCAGCGCGACATGTCATCAGAAAACATAGCTAATGGAAAACGTCCTCCCTGAAGTGTGGAGCAGTGCCATGAGAGGTCAACGAGTGTGCGTCCCACCGCAGTATGACCGTACCGCGTGACCCATGTGCCGCCTCCAGGGTACGGGAGGCAGAAGCGGCATCGCAGGTCCTCTTGAAGACCGTTGTAGCACTAATTCTACATTTTGGTACTAGGGCATTTTAACTTCGTTGTTCGTGCCAGATACAAAGTGAAGATCCTGTGTTATTCAGTGCCCTCGTTACCTTTTTTGTGGGTTGTGGTGCTTGTCACTTCGCTGCCCCGCCGGTGCACACGACTGGGCACCCCACCTCGTGTGCCATCTGCAGGGCCTCTGCCCTCGGATCACTGGTTTCGGTTTCTGGAGTGGCAACATAAACAGTTGCTCCCAAAGGACTAGCCTGAACACTTAGGTGAATATCCCCTGCACCAGCATTCCATGGAAATTCTTTCCTAGCTCTCCCACGTCAACGAGCACGGCTCCGCTCGCGACACCGTATGACGTCATCGGAGCCATAAGAGGACCTCGTCAGCGTGCTGACGTCAGTTCCACCCATTTTTTCCATGCCACCGAGGCAAACAGGGGACCGAGACATTTTCACATGTATACATAGTATAATAAATATATATATATTAACTGAAAAAACCATAGGTTTCAGGCAAGTTATAGGTAGAAATTAGCATTTAATAAACCTTAGAAATTCACTGAAAAAACCATAGGTTTCAGGCACGTTATAGTTAGAAATTAGCATTTAAAAAACCTTAGAAATTCACTGAAAAAACCATAGGTTTCAGGGGCGTTATAGTTAGTTGGACATTTCACTCGTACAAAACCATAGAAATTCCCCCGTTATAGTTAGTTCAGCTAACTATAACTCACGCGCCCGCAATGCACTGCTGATGACGTCACATATTACATCACTCATGACATGGTCAGTGACATGACTCATGACATCACTGATGACATCTCAAATGACATCACTGATGACATCATCCAGTGAATGTGTGTTTTTCTGAAAATTAAATATGTTTTATATATGTATATCTCAAGGTCGATGGAAGAATAAATGGGTATATAAGTGTCTAAATGGATGAATTTTTTTGTAAAATTGATTGTATAACTGACTAAGTGTATCTTAGTGAATACATGGGTTAGTGAGTAATGTTTAAATATGAAAATATCTGTATCAGTCTCTCACTTTGTGTATAAGTGGCTGCATGGGTTGGTGAGTAGCTACATGAGTGTATATATGGGTTATTAGTTGGTTTTTTGAGTATCAGTATGAGTGTCTGAGTGTCTGTATGGTTCGGTGGGGGGTATTACTTAGTGCATAGATGCATGAATGAGTGACTCACTCTTTGTATGTGTTGAAGACAGCATGTGTGCAGGACTGTATAGGTGGATGAGTATGTGTATGGGTGTGTTAGTGAGTGAATGACTGTCTCAATAGTGTCTTTATGAGTAACTACATATGTTTTAAACTAGTATATGTGAGTATTGGTGTATATAAGTGAGTATATGTGAGAGTGAGAGATTGGAAGGGTTCCTGTACAAATAAGTAGGTGTTTCTATAAGTGATTGTTTAAGAGAGTAAGTATGTGTAAGTTTCTGTAGAAGTAAGTGTGGTAGTGTGTGTATAACTGTATATGCAAGTAAATGGATGTTTGATACTTTGTTTGCATGTGTGACTATGTGTGTGAGTAACTCTATGGATGAGTGGCGGTGTGTAACAGGATGTATAGGTGTATGAGTACATATGATGAGTGAGTACATGTATGAGTGACTGTATAGGGACTGTTGGTGAATGAGTGGATGTGTGTGTAAATCTTGGAATTACTGAATAGGTGTGTTGTAACTGGTATTGGTATGTCCATTGTTTTGAAAATGTTACTTTGTATTTTTGAGTGTGTGTATCAAAGGTTATATTAGGGTGAGAGGAGGTCTGCCACTCTATCACAAGGATGATGTCATCAGTGATGTCATTTGACATGTCATCAGTGATGTCATGAGTGATGTCACTGACCATGTCATGAGTGATGTAATATGTGACATCATCAGCAGTGCATTGCGGGCGCGCGAGTTATAGTTAGCTGAACTAACTATAACGGCTGAATTTCTATGGTTTTGTACGAGTGAAATGTCCAACTAACTATAACGCCCCTGAAACCTATGGTTCTTTCAGTGAATTTCTAAGGTTTTTTAAATGCTAATTTCTAACTATAACGTGCCTGAAACCTATAGTTTTTTCAGTGAATATATATATATATACAACTTGAGTTTTCCAGAGATGGGAAATGAGACATATGTGTATGCAGTCACATTGCCCAAGATGGTACAATGTGGTTTAGTAGTGAAGCTAGGATTTGAAATCAGATTGCTTAAGGCCTGATGTACAAGCACCAATTACCAAACCTGGATGTGAATTTTGCACGCTGAATGGTTTCAGAATATGAACGCAATTTGCAATTAAACCTATCTACGAATGAACATTTGTATGGCTTTACTGAGCAATGTGCCTAATGAATATTAATTATGCAGGTCACACTACGAGACTCCCTGTTGGACCTGGCATTCTTGGCATCATTTCCCCTGTCTTTTTGCCACTACCTCCCGTGTTTTTGATGTTATGCTGGTTTATGATTCTAGTCTCAACAAGCAAGGCTTGGGTCCTTAACCGCCTGGACTGGACCACTGTAAACTTGAAAACGAAGGGAGTGTCCAGGAGGACTGTTCTATATACAATTAGCATGAACCTTAAACCAAGCTGGTTTATGATTCTAGGCACTCTGCCACTGCTTATCAGTGCTAAAGTGCAAGTGCTCCCTGTGTAAATTGTAATTCTGATGGTTCTCCATGATTGGTATATTTGATTTACTGGTAAATCCCTGGTAAAGTGCACTGTGGGTGTCCAGGGCCTGTAAATAAAATGCTACTAATTGGCCTGCTGCACTGATTGTGCCACCTAAATGAGTAGCCCTGTAAACTTGTCTCAGGACTGCCATTGCAGTGTCTGTGAGTGCAGTTTTAAATTGCCATGTCGACCTGGCAAGTGCTCTCACTTGCCAGGCCCTAACCTTCCCTTTTAGTACATGTAGGGCACCCTTTAGGTAGGCCCCAGGTACTCCCATGGACAGGGTGCAGTGTATGTGAAATGTAGGACATGTACTGGTATGTTTTACATGTCCTGATAGTGAAATACTTGCAATTTCGTTTTTCTCTATTGCAAGGACTAGCTCTCCCATAGGCTATAATTCGAGCTGCCTTGTAACATTTTACAAGTGTAACTTTCAGTTGGGAACAGCTAGAGATTTGGAGTTTGGTCTCTCTGAGCTCAGAATTTAAAAACACATCTTTCAGTACAGTGTGTGTTTGGAAATGCAACTTTTAGAGAGAGGGCATTTTCTTGTTCAACCATCCTGTGCCTCTACCTGCCTGTGGTATCAACGTCTGGTTTAGACTGACAGGGGCCTGTTTGTGCATTCACTCAGACAGTCACACAAAGGGAGTTGGGGTGTGCCCTGCATTTCCTGATGGCCCATCACCAGGCTGATGGGCCTTCCTGAGCTAGAGTGGTGGGATGAGCTGCACCTGAATAGGGCTGTGCCTGGCCTCTCACAATGCTGTCTCCACCCCCCTGGAGTGTGTCTGGAGCCAAGACCAGGCAGGACCAGAACTTGTGCACTACAAAGAAAATCCTTTGAAGAATGCCTACTTCAAAGGCCAAAAGTGGTTTAAGTATTGGGCCTAAAACCCCAGTTATTTAGAATACTTCTGGATCAATAGGAACCTCTGCAAAACCAAAGTGGATGATGGACGAAGTGTTGAACATTGCAAGCACTCACCCCCAGTCAACTGATCTGGGTTTAATCCATCATCATTCTTTAGCTCACTCCGCCACCCCAGTTCAGACATGGCCATATGCAAATCAGTCTGACCCTGTGCTTCATGGGAACAGTCCAGCCCGAACTGCCAAGCCATATCTTCCCTGGACCGGAAACAAGCATCCTGGGACTGGTTTCGGGCTCACAGCCCTCATCAGCCAGGCTATCTTGAATCCAGTGGCAAAGTGAGCAAGGGACCCACGTCTGGGCATACCCTGCCAACTTAGGGCGAACGATGCAAACCCAAAGGGGATGATGGACGGAGTGTTGAACATTGCAAGCACTCACCCCCAGTCAACTGATCTGGGTTTAATCCATCATCATTCTTTAGCTCACTCCGCCACCCCTGTTCAGACATGGCCATATGCAAATCAGTCTGACCCTGTGCCTCATGGGAACAGTCCAGCCCGAACTGCCAAGCCATATCTTCCCTGGACCGGAAACAAGCATCCTGGGACCGGTTTCGGGCTCACAGCCCTTATCAGCCAGGCTATCTTGAATCCAGTGGCAAAGTGAGCAAGGGACCCACGTTTGGGCATACCCTGCCAACTTAGGGCAAACAATGCAAAACCAAAGGGGATGATGGACGGAGTGTTGAACATTGCAAGCACTCACCCCCAGTCAACTGATCTGGGTTTAATCCATCATCATTCTTTAGCTCACCCCGCCACCCCAGTTCAGACATGGCCATATGCAAATCAGTCTGACCCTGTGCCTCATGGGAACAGTCCAGCCCGAACTGCCAAGCCATGTCTTCCCTGGACCGGAAACAAGCATCCTGGGACCGGTTTCGGGCTCACAGCCCTCATCAGCCAGGCTATCTTGAATCCAGTGGCAAAGTGGGCAAGGGACCCACGTCTGGGCATACCCTGCCAACTTAGGGCGAACAAAGCAAAACCAAAGGGGATGATGGACGGAGTGTTGACAATACAAGCACTCACCCCCAGTCAACTGATCTGGGTTTAATCCATCATCATTCTTTAGCTCACTCCGCCACTCCAGTTCAGACATGGCCATATGCAAATCAGTCTGACCCTGTGCCTCATGGGAACAGTCCAGCCCAAACTGCCAAGCCATGTCTTCCCTGGACCGGAAACAAGCATCCTGGGTGTTGCTTTGCTGGGTCGGCCTGCAGTTGCTGCTTCTGATTTGGAAAGGAACAGAACTGGACTTTGTTTTGTATCCTGCTTATAAAGTTTGTCCAAAGGCTTGTGTGTGCTTGCCTCCTGTTAAGAAGTCTCAGGGCCAGCAAAGACTTCACCTGAAGCATCCTTGAACTCCACTGCCCTGCCAAGTAGTGCCAATTCCAGTTCTGGCTCCTTGGAGGTTGTTCCTGCTGCAAAGATCTGCTTAAAACAAACTTTTTTTCTGTCGCAGCACTGCCGTGTGGGAGAAATTTCCACGCACCACCGTTGTGCAGCTGAAGAAATCGATGCAGTGCCTGTCTGCGGCCAAAGAGACCGCCGCAGCCTGAGTTCAGCACACCGTGTCTCCGAAGTCCAAGACCACCGCACTGACTCCAACTCAGGCCCTGCTGTGTGGTTGACAAGATCGACACATTGTGGGACTGTGGCTGAAGAAACCAATGCAGCGTCTGTTTGCCACCGCCGCCTCATCGATCTCCAGCTCATCCAGATTTCCATGCATTGCACCTTTGCATCACGTTTCTTGACGCATCACCTGCAGACAAGAACCTTCTTGGATTTTGATGCATTGCTTCTCCCTACAGTCCGAATTCGATGCAATACTTCTCCTGCGTGCAGCAGAACTGACGCTTCGCCTCCCCAAGAACTCAGGAACCAACACATCGCAGTTCTATGGACAGAATTGCTTGAAACATTTTAAAAGTCATATTTTGAGTTGTGTATGTTGGATCTTTGTTGTTTTGGTCTTGTTTGGTTTACATAAAGATACTTTATTTTTCTAAATGGTTGTGGTGTTGTCACTGTGTTACTGTGTGTTATGTACAAATACTTTACACATTGCTTCTTCTGAGATAAGCCTGACTGCTTGTGCCAAGCTACCAAGGGGGTGAGCAGGGGTTATCTTAGTGTGCAACTCCCTTAGCCTGACTAGAAGGAAGGGTCCCTACTTGGACAGGGTGCAAGCCTCTGCCTACTAGAGACCCCCATTTTTAACACCCTCTGTGACTGTCTACAAAAGCAAAGATGGAGACCTGCAAGGGACAGCAGACCTCAATCTCGGCAGTTGTTTCCCCGAACTGGGAAATATATATATTAGACTATTTTTTGCAGGAGCATGTGAAAAATCTTCAATCATATGTACAAGATACAAGTGACTTTCTACATAAAATTGAAAGTATACATTGGCGCCCTGGGTACTTTTTAATAGCTCTTGATGTCACATTGCTCTATACGAGCATAAGGCATAAGGATGGCATCAGAGCAGTTGAGCACTGCCTTAGTAATCGGCCCCTAAAATATGCACATCATAGCCGGATGTTAATTAGCATGCTTTTGTTCTGCCTTGAGAATAATGTATTTATGTTTAAAAACCAGATTTACCAACAGGTCCGAGGTGTGGCTATGGAGGCCAGCTTCTCTCCCAGCTATGCTTGTTTACATATGGGCTGGTGGGAGGAGCTGGTCCTCAAGAAGCAATTTGGCCGCATACTCCAGGAAAATTTAATAACCTGGCTTAGGTTTATTGATGACTTATTTATAATCTGGTGTGGAACAGAGCAAAGTGCATTGGAGTTTATCTCACAGATTAATGTAAATAATATCAAAAAGAATTTTACCGCTACCATCAGTTCGGAGAAGGTGACTTTTTTAGATGTTCAGGTTCACATTTTAAACAATAAGATCACAACGCCTGTGCACCGTAAGCAAACAGCGGGTAACACGGTACTGCATGCAACGAGTTCGCACCCTGCGCATCTTATACAGAGTATCCCTTACGAAGAAATGTTAAGGATAAGGAGGATATGCAGTGATGAGGCAGATCTAGCCATAAAACAACAGGAAAGTAAGGAGATATGACCTCTTAGAATGCAACATGAGGGAAAAGGGCACAGATGAGAAAACACAGAGTGATCAAATGTGTGAACCAACGAGATTGATTTTAACATACACCAAGCAGGAAAAACAGCTTAGAGGCATGATAAAATGTAATTGGCCAATTGTATTAGATAACCCAGTAATAGGCCAACTTTTACCTAAAACACCATCCATCTCTTATAGGAAGACAGCATCTATGGGAAATGCCCTAGTGAAGAGCAGCCAGAGGATACACTGCAAGAAAAGGTTTTTTTAAGTGTACAGCTTGCAAAGCCTGTAAATATGGCATTAATAAGACCACATACCAGACAGCATTCAGCAACAAAATGCAGGTGATCGACAAACATCTAACATGTAAAACAGATCACGTTGTCTAAATACTGGAATGCAGTTGCGGCTTACAGAATGTAGGCAGCACTAAACTGCAAGCACATAAGAGAATCCTGCAGCACACTAGGGCTATAGTCAACAAAGATCCCAGTTATCCGGTGGCAAGACACTTCAGAGAAATTCATGATAGTGATCTTAAATATTTGAAGTATTTTATAATCGATGCAGTCTTTGCACAAAAAAAAAGAGGGGGGGAAACCGGGAGGAAAAGCTTAGGAGGTTGGAAACAAGGTATATCCTAGAGTTAGATACAAAGCATCTGGGAGGTTTAAACACAAGTGAGGATCTTCATACATTTCTGTGATGAAACGTAGTTATAAAGTAACAGGTCTAAACAACAATGTGAGAATGTATCCTTTTATGGCATTTGCCTTATATATGTTTATTAAGGCTTTTAAGGTTTCAGGGTTCTATTGTTGCATTGTGTAACAACTTTTAGATGAACAGATTTTATCTAAAATGATGCACTTTAATGAATAGGAAACCTTAATATGAATTCATTCCATGCACTTTATGTATATCCACGGAGGAACCAACAATACATTATGTTTATATAGGTTTCTTTGAATGGGATATTGTAGTATAATCTGTAGCTTAATTTGGTAATACAAATTGGATAAATATGCACTTTAAGCATTAGGCACTTTAGTAAACAAATCCTGGCTGGGAAGCATTTGCGAGCACGTAGTAACTTTATTTTTTGATTGTTATTTGCATATAAGGTAGATCGGGATATGTAACAAATGTGACAGGAATGGCATTGCACTGTAATCTGTATAATTTTAGCGAATCAACATTATATACTTTAATATTTCATGTATGTTGGATAATTCGTTGGCATTACAAGCCATATATATATATATATATATATATATATATATATATTCACTGAAAAACCATAGGTTTCAGGGGCGTTATAGTTAGTTGGACATTTCACTCGTACAAAACCATAGAAATTCCTCCGTTATAGTTAGTTCAGCTAACTATAACTCGCGCGCCCACAATGCACTGCTGATGACATTACATCACTCATGACATGGTCAGTGACATCACTCATGACATCACTGATGACATCTCAAATGACATCACTGATGACATCATCCTTGTGATAGAGTGGCAGACCTCCTCTCACCCTAATATAACCTTTGATACACACACTCAAAAATACAAAGTAACATTTTCAAAACAATGGACATACCAATACCAGTTACAACACACCTATTCAGTAATTCCAAGATTTACACACACATCCACTCATTCACCAACAGTCCCTATACAGTCACTCATACATGTACTCACTCATCATATGTACTCATACACCTATACATCCTGTTACACACCGCCACTCATCCATAGAGTTACTCACACACATAGTCACACATGCAAACAAAGTATCAAACATCCATTTACTTGCATATACAGTTATACACACACTACCACACTTACTTCTACAGAAACTTACACATACTTACTCTCTTAAACAATCACTTATAGAAACACCTACTTATTTGTACAGGAACCCTTCCAATCTCTCACTCTCACATATACTCACTTATATACACCAATACTCACATATACTAGTTTAAAACATATGTAGTTACTCATAAAGACACTATTGAGACAGTCATTCACTCACTAACACACCCATACACATACTCATCCACCTATACAGTCCTGCACACATGCTGTCTTCAACACATACAAAGAGTGAGTCACTCATTCATGCATCTATGCACTAAGTAATACCCCCACTGAACCATACAGACAGTCATACTGATACTCAAAAAACCTACTAATAACCCATATAGACACTCATGTAGCTACTCACCAACCCATGCAGCCACTTATACACAAAGTGAGAGACTGATACAGATATTTTCATATTTAAACATTACTCACTAACCCATGTATTCACTAAGATACACTTAGTCAGTTATACAATCAATTTTACAAAACAAATCATCCATTTAGACACTTATATACCCATTTATTCTTCCATCGACCTTGAGATATACATATATAAAACATATTTAATTTTCAGAAAAACACACATTCACTGGATGATGTCATCAGTGATGTCATCAGTGATGTCATTTGAGATGTCATCAGTGATGTCATGAGTGATGTCACTGACCATGTCATGAGTGATGTACTATGTGCCGTCATCAGCAGTGCATTGCGGGCGCGCGAATTATAGTTAGCTGAACTAACTATAACGGGGGAATTTCTATGGTTTTGTACGAGTGAAATGTCCAACTAACTATAATGCCCCTGAAACCTATGGTTTTTTCAGTGAATTTCTAAGGTTTTTTAAATGCTAATTTCTACCTATAACGTGCCTGAAACCTATGGTTTTTTCAGTGAATTTCTAAGGTTTTTTAAATGCTAATTTCTAACTATAACGTGTCTGAAACCTATGGTTTTTTCAGTGAATATATATATATTTATTATACTATGTATACATGTGAAAATGTCTCGGTCCCCTGTTTGCCTCGATGGCACGGAAAAAATGGGTGGAACTGACGTCAGCATGCCGACGAGGTCCTCTTATGGCTCCGATGACGTCATACGGTGTCGCGAGCGGAGCCATGCTCGTTGACGTGGGAGAACTAGGAAAGAATTTCCGTGGAATGCTGGTGCAGGGGATATTCACCTAAGTGTTCAGGCTAGTCCTTTGGGAGCAACTGTTTATGTTGCCACTCCAGAAACCGAAACCAGTGATCCGAGGGCAGAGGCCCTGCAGATGGCACACGAGGTGGGGTGCCCAGTCGTGTGCACCGGCGGGGCAGCGAGTGACAAGCACCACAACCCACAAAAAAGGTAACGAGGGCACTGAATAACACAGGATCTACTCTTTGTATCTGGCAGGAACAACGAAGTTAAAATGCCCTAGTACCAAAATGTAGAATTAGTGCTACAACGGTCTTCAAGAGGACCTGCGATGCCGCTTCTGCCTCCCGTACCCTGGAGGCGGCACATGGGTCAAGCGGCACGGTCATACTGCGGTGGGACGCACACTCGTTGACATCTCATGGCACTTCTCCACACTTCAGGGAGGACGCTTTCCATTAGCTATGTTTTCTGATGACATGTCGCGCAGGCCCCGTCCAACAACAGAACTCCTTTAGATCCAAACAGACTCTTCCACTCTCTCACCGGAAGTGAAACCAGGCCACGCGGACACTTTCACAATACAACAGCCGGGAATGCACTTTTCGGTAAAAAACACATTCCTTCCTCCTAATTAATCAAATAAACGCCTCACTGAAAAACAGGGGCCAGCTTCGATCGGTAAACAGCCGTTACAACGACTTTTTTACTTTGCGATACCATTACAACGCATGCATTACCACGCATGCGTTGTACATCACAAAGTCATTACTACGTATTTTAGAACGCATGGTCATTTACCACGCATGCCTTTACAACGAATTTTGTTGTAAAGGTATGTATGGTAAATGTCCATGCGTTCTAAAAAACATGTAGACGATCCATGTCGTTGTAAGGAAACAGAGGCTGTTCCGTTTCCTCACAACGACGTGCACCGCCTCTCAGAGATGACGTGAAGCAGGAAAAACGAGGAGAGAGGAACCATGAGGAGTGAGAGGTAAGGGGGATTGGGCATGGGGTGGGGGTTTCTTTTCTAGGGTTTAGGGTAGTGCAGTGGTGTTTGGGTAGTGTAGGGGGTTGTGCTGGGGGTAGAGTTTTAGGGTTTAGGGTAGTGCAGTGATGTATGGGTAGTGTAGGGGGTCGTGCTGGGGTCATGTTTTAGGGTTTAGGGTAGTGCAGTGGTGTTTGAGTAGTGTAGGGGGTCATGCTGGTGGTAGTGTTTTAGGGTTTAGGGTAGTGCAGTGGTGTTTGTGTAGTGTAGGGGGTCATGCTGGGGGTAGTGTTTTATGGTTTAGGGTAGTGCAGTGGTGTTTGGGTAGTGTAGGGGTTCGTGCTGGGGGTAGATTTAGGGTTTAGGGTAGTGCAGTGGTGTTTGGGTAGTGTAGGGAGTCGTGCTGGGGGTAGTGTTTTAGGATTTAGGGTAGTGCAGTGGTGTTTGTGTAGTGTAGGGGGTTGTGCTGGGGGTAGTGTTTTAGGGTTTATGTTAGTGCAGTGGTGTTTGGGTAGTGTAGGGGGTAGTGCTGGGGTAGTGTTTTAGGGTTTAGGGCAGTGCAGTGGTGTTTGTGTAGTGAAGGGGGTCATGCTGTGGGTAGTGTTTTAGGGTTTAGGGTAGTGCAGTCGTGTTTGTGTAGTGTAGGGGGTCGTGTTTTAGGTATAGGGTAGTGCAGTGGTGTTTGGGTAGTGTAGGGGGTCATGCTGGGGTTAGTGTTTTAGGTTTAGGATAGTGCAGTGGTGTTTGGGTAGTGTAGGGGTCGTGCTGGGGGTAGTGTTTTAGGTTTAGGGTAGTGCAGTGGTGTTTGTGTAGTGTGGGAGGTCATTCTGGGGGTATATTTAGGGTTTAGTGTAGTGCAGTGGTGTTTGGGTAGTGTAGGGAGTCGTGCTGGGGGTAGTGTTTTAGGGTTTAGGTAGTGCAGTGGTGTTTGGGTAGTGTAGGGAGTCGTGCTGGGGCTAGTGTTTTAGGGTTTAGGTAGTGCAGTGGTGTTTGGGTAGTGGAGGGGGTAGTGTTTTAGGTTTAGGTTAGTGCGCCCAACCAGCCACAATATCCGTGGACAAAGGGGATCCTGACGCTTTGGAACGCTCCGTCAATTGAATAATTTAGGTCAAGGGCCCTACCACGTCCAAGACCTATCAATTCCTTTCTTGGGATCCCTCATATACTTGGAGAAAAAGGTACATAGTTTTTCATCAATTTCAGGCGTGTGTGCCACCTTCACCTTTAGTGAGGGCCTGGGGCATTCTCCCCTCATCCTATTCCTGACCTCCCTTTCAAGGGGTTGATGGATTTTCCCCACGACATACTCTGCCACTTTGGCGTCAGGTGTCCACTCTGCCGACCTAGGATGGTAAATTTGGGTAGGCTCGAACATGTCCGAGTGGACCCCGTCCCCAACCGGGGACTGAGAGGAGTGGGACTCTGGACGCCAGGGACGCCCGAGTCCTTATCCTCATCGGAGGAGAAATCGTCTTCCGATACACCCTCTCCTCTAAGGGAAACCCGCCGTCGGGGTCTACAATAGTGGTGACAGTGTCGCACTCTTCTCCGGGCCCCTCCTCCTCCCGGCAGGGTGCATGTTTTAGCATTCGCGCACTCTTGAGGAAGGTCTCCGTAAGTTTATCAAATCCTTCCAAGTGCCCCGCGTTATGCTTAATGGCCCTTTATTCCCCATCTGGGAGCTACTTGGACCCGCCACCACCAGATCTGGGTCACTGAACACCCCAGGGATGCTTTTCGCCAGCTTATCAACCTGATCCCTAAGAGAAGCCAGCGCCCTAGAAATAGCCAGAGAGAGGGCTTGGTCCACTGCTGGAGGGAGAAGTTGGGGGCCATTCCTCCTCCACTTCCTGGTAGGAGGAGTAAAAATGGTCTTCTGGAGAAGACATGATAGCAGAGGGTGTGAGCACAGAACAAATGCCCTTAAAATCCTTAGGACAGCCCCCTCGCCGGTGCTCCAACAACTGGGCTTTCCCCGAAGCTGTTATAAGAATAGACTGAGGCGCAATACCAATTACCACCACCAGGTGGCGCTGGTCACTAACGTGGCCGCAGTGGGGAAATCACCGTGTAGCGGTGTCAAAATTAGGCGAGGTTGGTCGGGAATCAAGCGGACACTAAAGGAGTGACCGGATTCCCAAACGCGCGTAAAGACCAGCGGAGCGCTCGACGGAGCTGCCTCGCTCGGACCAGACGCGCCTGACAGGATCTCACCACGCGCAGAGCACACAGCGGGACAAACTGCGAGGGGGAGAACGCGCTGGGCAAGAGCTTGCTGCGCAGGGAATATGAAACAATACCAAGGCAATAATGCTAATAACGTGCACAAGAAACCGCTATACAAACAGCAACAACGCCAGATTAAGCCAAGAATGTAAGGAATGCACTTAACTGACGAGCAGTGAAGAAAGAGGAAGTGGAAGGGACGCCACGATATTATATACGATGGACTGTGATATGATTGGACTATAGTTGCCTTGGAGACTACCCCCTAATGGTTCATGGGTTGTGTAGTCTTTTGTTTAATGATTGCTGTGTTACGTTTTCTTTGAACTGCTATGCAAATAAAGTAAGGAAAGATATGCATAATCCTCGCTCCGTCCTGCCATAGAATTCATTAAACTTTATTTGATCTGATTTAGAAACATAGATCATAAAAGTGTACATAAAAACAGTAAATCCTCTTTCCTAATACAATACAGTGAGAATTAATTAAAACCAGTAGGTAAAAACGGGTGTTACAAAGCCCGGTTCAGAGCAACTTCAGGTTAACAGAATCGTAAAGTTCAATGTTTCGCAAGATCAATCTCATGTACTTCGTGCAAAATACGCAATAAGGGGTCCAAGTAAGATGTAACGCTCCAATACCTGACCAGTTTGCACTATATAAAACTGCAGAAAAACTAAAAATAAAAAGTGTTTTGCACACTTCTGTCATTGGGCTATATGTGGGCTACATCTGGGTGACATTTGTGCTACATTTGGGCTCTTTTTTCTCTGGTGGCCATTTTGGGAGACTTATTTGTTATGAAGTTTCCTAATTTTGTCATTTACTGCAGTCTCCTCAGTAGGAAATGCTTTCAGTTTTTTACTTTGATTCCATCAAGAAGGCATTCAGATGTGTCACACATTTGCCATAAATTCAGAATGTTAGCACTCTAGTTGTTCATTAGATCACTGTAGTAAAGCTACTGCTCACCAGGGAGTTAACTGGAAGTCTACTGCTGGTATTGAAAGTGATTGTTTCAGTCTGCATGTCAGAATTTTCTAATGAAATAGAAGATGATTTGAGATCTCACTTAAAACATGCCCTAAATTTTCTTTCTGCAGCACTAACCATAATTTCTATGGCAAAATGAACCCCTCATTTTGTTCCTTTTTAAATTAAATGTTTTAAGTGTTACCAGTTTATTCCAATCAAGATGGCTTCAGGTGTGCCATACTTTTGTCATAAGTAAGACTGTTAGCGCTCTAGTTGTTCTTTAGAACACTCTGGGAAGCTGCAGTAGAACACAAAGGCATCAACTGACAGGCTGCTCCTGTTGAAATATAACAGGAAGATATTTGAGATCTCACTTAAAAACATGTCCTAATTTTTCTTTCTACAGCACTAACCATAATTTCTATGACAAAATGAACCCCTCATTTTGTTCCTTTTTAAATTAAATGTTTTAAGAGTTACCAGTTTATTCCAATCAAGATGGCTTCAGGTGTGCCATAATTTTGTCATAAGTAAGACTGTTAGCGCTCTAGTTGTTCTTTAGAACACTCTGGGAAGCTGCAGTAGAACACAAAGGCATCAACTGACAGGCTGCTCCTGTTGAAATATAACAGGAAGATATTTGAGATCACACTTAAAACATGTCCTAATTTTTCTTTCTACAGCACTAACCATCATTTCTGTGGCAAAATGAACCCCCTCATTTTGTTCCTTTTTAAATTAAATGTTTTAAGTGTTACCAGTTTATTCCAATCAAGATGGCTTCAGGTGTGCCATACTTTTGTCTTAAGTAAGATTGTTAGCTCTCTAGTTGTTCTTTAGAACACTCTGGGAAGCTGCAGTAGAACACAAAGGCATCAACTGACAGGCTGCTCCTGTTGAAATATAACAGGAAGATATTTGAGATCTCACTTAAAACATGTCCTAATTTTTCTTTCTACAGCACTAACAATACTTTCTATGACAAAATGAACCCCTCATTTTGTTCCTTTTAAATTAAATGTTTTAAGAGTTACCAGTTTATTCCAATCAAGATGGCTTCAGGTGTGCCATAATTTTGTCCTAAGTAAGACTGTTAGCGCTCTAGTTGTTCTTTAGAACACTCTGGGAAGCTGCAGTAGAACACAAAGGCATCAACTGACAGGCTGCTCCTTTTGAAATATAACAGGAAGATATTTGAGATCACACTTGAAACATGTCCTAATTTTTCTTTCTACAGCACTAACCATAATTTCTATGACAAAATGAACCCCATCATTTTGTTCCTTTTAAATTAAATGTTTTAAGTGTTACCAGTTTATTCCAATCAAGATGGCTTCAGGTGTGCCATACTTTTGTCATAAGTAAGGCTGTTAGCACTCTAGTTGTTCTTTAGAACACTCTGGGAAGCTGCAGTAGAACACAAAGGAATCAACTGACAGTCTCTGCCCTTGTTGGATGTACATGTTTTACTGAGAATGTCAGACTTCATTCTCACATGACTGAGAAAGATAATGTGAATTTACAGAAAATATGCTCTCATTTTAGCTTCTGGAGCACCTTCCAAAACTGTATGGGACAAGCATGTGAAAATAGTTTTCTCTCAAACATGATTCATGATATCCCAGCAGAAGGTTTTTCACAGGGTAAAATCACCTTAGAACACACCACAATTCCTGAAATTAGTATGGTACCATCAACAAATGAATTCTAATGTAACTAAAGTCTGTTATCACCCTTTATAGTTCTCCTTTGGTAACCCTCAAAATCTTCGATTCACTACAATGCATTTCAATGGGGTACTATCATTTATATTGGTCCCAAGATGGCTGCCAGAAATTCCAGGATGAAGTGCTGACAGCCAATCAGATCTCACGATGACATGTGTGGTTAGGCTCCGCCCAGATATATATGTGTTTTCTTTCAAATTTCTCAGGAACTACTGAACGGATTTACACCATTTAACCAAATGGCACGACTCTGAACCAAGGGCTACCTTTTGCCAAATGTGGTGTAATTCCGTCTCAGCAGTTCGGGCTGTAGCTGCGATGAAAGGTTCCTATGGAAAATTGCATGGGGAAAACACGTTTTGGGACCCCCCTTTTTTCTCGGCCCCCACTTGACGAATCACCCCGAGACTTTCAGGATAGGAGCAGACTGGAGCGCCCCACGGGTTTCGAAAATTTCGCGAAGATTTGTCTACCAGCGTCTACGTTATTTCAAATAGAATGTTGCGGATTTCCTATGGAAAATAGGTCCTAACTATAACTATCTACTGGTGACCACCATTAGATAATATATATATATATATATATATATATATATATATATATATATATATATATATATATATATATATATATATATATACAATATTTATACAAACACGTTCACCTGTCAAAAAACATTTTAAACATTTTAAACATCTTAAATATGGTATGCATATCCGTTAGGTAATAAGCACTTGTCACTTTAAAAGAGCTGATCATTGAACAAATCCTATCTGGGTAGGGTTTGCGAATACTTAGTCATTTTATTCATTTAGTATAACTTGCACATAATGATAGTGGAATGTGAACAAAATTGACAGCAATGAAATTGCATTGTGCTATGTAGTAATCTTTATGAATAATCAGGGTTTTTATACAGTATAAATGTCGAGTAAGTGTGTGGAGTCATCATTGTGGTGCAGACAAATGAGTATTTATACAAACACAATGACCTACTCGTACATTTGGATAGTCTGTTGTCCACATCCATGAATCAAATGTTGAGCACTTGTCACTTTAAAAGAGACGATCATTAGTTCCAGCATTGTCATGTGATCAAGGTCGGTAACGGCTGAAACGCATTATGGCGGACAGAATTCAATAAAAACAAAAACTTATGCACACAATTGTGGTCCACACTCGTTTTTCTCACCAAGGAGGCATATGCGGCGAGAATTTTGTGTATATATATATATATTCACTGAAAAAACCATAGGTTTTAGGGACAGTTATAGTTAGTTGGACATTTCACTCGTAAAACCATAGAAATTCCCCCGTTATAGTTAGTTCAGCTAACTATAACTCGCGCCCGCAATGCACTGCTGATGACGTCACATATTACATCACTCATGACATGGTCAGTGACATCACTGATGACATCACTGATGACATCTCAAATGAAATCACTGATGACATCATCCAGTGACTATGTGTTTCTGTAAAGTTTAAATATGTTTAATATATATAGGGAAAGGCGTATTGAAGAATGAGTGGGTGTTTAAGTGTCTGAATGGATGATTTAGTACGTGCGTGACTGACTCTACAAGTGAGTGATTAAACGTATCTTACTGAATGCATGGGTTAGTGACTAAACTGTGTGAATGTCTGTATCCGTCTGTTTGTTGGTGTGTAAGTGGATGCATGGATTTGTGAATAGCTACATGAGTGTCTATATGGGTTATTGATTGGTTCTCTGAGTATCTGTATGGCTGCCTGAGTGTTTGTGTGGGTGGGGTGTGTGTGACTCTGTACATAGATGTGTGAGTGGGTGATTCACTGGGTGCATGATTTCAAGAGTGCATCTGTGATGGACTGCTTGGGTGGGTGAGTGTGTGTATGGGTGTGTTAGTGAGTGAATGTATATCTCAGTGGTACATGTGCGAGTAACTACATATGTAAAAGGCAGTATATATGTGTGTTAGAGTATTTAAATGGCTATAAGTGAGAGTGTGTGATTGTGAGAGTGGCTGTATGGATGCGTGTGTGCTTGTATCAGTTATTGTATAAGAGTGTAAGAATGTGCTAGTATTTGTATGAGTAAGTGAGCTGGTGTGTGTATAACTGTATAGGTGAGTAAATGGGTGTGTGATTAATTTTTGCATGACTGACTAGGTGTGTGAGTACCTCTATGGATGAGTGGCGGTGTGTGAGTGTTTATATAGGTGTATGAGTGCATATGATAGTCCTGTACTGAGTGACTGTAAGTATGAGTGACTGTACGGGTGAGTGAGTAGATGTGTGTGTGTAGACCTAAGAATCAGTGAGTGGGTATGTAGTTATTGGTATTGGAGTGTGTATGGTTTTGAGAATGGCAGTCTGTAATTTAGAGTGGGTGTATCAAAAGCTATATTAGGGTGTGAGAAGATGCATGAAATTATCACATGGATGATGTCATCAGTGATGTCATTTGAGATGTCATCAGTGATGTCATCAGTGATGTCACTGACCATGTCATGAGTGATGTAATATGTGACGTCATCAGCAGTGCATTGCGGGGCGCGAGTTATAGTTAGCTGAACTAACTATAACGGGGGAATTTCTATGGTTTTGTACGAGTGAAATGTCCAACTAACTATAACTGTCCCTAAAACCTATGGTTTTTTCAGTGAATTTCAAAGGTTTTTTAAATGCTAATTTCTAACTATAACGTGTCTGAAACCTATGGTTTTTTCAGTGAATTTCAAAGGTTTTTTAAATGCTAATTTCTAACTATAACGTGCCTGAAACCTATGATTTTTTAAGTGAATTTCAAAGGTTTTTTAAATGCTAGTTTCTAACTATGCCTACAGAGGTAGGACATGTGAAGAAAGAAGAAAAACGCGCAGAAAGAAGCAAAAGAAATGCAGAAAGAAGCAACAGAAGTCCACAAAGACGAAGAAAAGTGCAGGAAGAAGCAAAAGATGTGCAGAAAGAACCAACAGAGGAGCAGAAAGAGGCCATGTTGCAAAATCATCCTGTGCCCACAACTTTTTCAGACGGGTACTGGTGGTAACTGACTCTGACTAACCAGAGTCAGTGCTATGCTAAAAGACACTTAGAATACAGTGAAAACACCTACATACACTAGGGAACACTATGCGTTGGGGTACCCCTGTGATTAGCATGACCTCCTCTGTAAGTCCCTAGTACATAATAGGGCAGGGGGATTAAAACTACCTCTTAAAACGCGTGTAGCAAACGCGCCCCGTGGCGCGTTTTAAGTTGCGGGATTAAGTCCCCTTGAATCCTGAGGGTCCCTGGGGCCCAACTAGCCCCTCAGGTACCTACAGTTAGGACCACAGAGCTGAGTTGCAGAGAGGCGTTCCGAGGCCACGCACCTTTTTCACCTCTCTGCAACGCAACTCTGTTGTGCTTACTGAAGGTACCTGGTGGGCTAGTTGGCCCCCAGGGTCCCTCAGGATTCAAGGGGGCGTGTTTGCGCACATGTCACCTGAGGCCCCGCACCCCTCCCTTCACCACTGTGCAAACGCGCCCCGTGGCGCGTTTTAAGTTGGGGGATTAGGTCACCTTGAATCCTGAGGGTCCCTGTGGCCCAACTAGCCCACCAAGTACTTCCAGTAAGCACCACAGGCCTGCGTTGCAACGCCTGTAACAAATTGTGTAGTTGTGTTTAGGTAGTGAAGGGGGTCGTGCTGGGGGTAGTGTTTTAGGGTTTAGGGTAGTGCAGTGGTGTTTGTGTAGTGTAGGGGGTCATGCTGGGGGTAGATTTAGGGTTTAGGGTAGTGCATTGGTGTTTGGATAGTGTAGGGAGTTGTGCTGGGGGAGTGTTTTAGGGTTTAGGGTATTACAGTGGTGTTTGGGTAGTGTAGGGGGTTGTGCTGGGGGTAGTGTTTTAGGGTTTAGGGTAGTGCAGTGGTGTTTGGGTAGTGTAGGGAGTCGTGCTGGGGGTAGTGGTTTAGGGTTTAGGGTAGTGCAGTGATGTTTGGGTAGTGTAGGGGGTACTGATGGGGGTAGTGTTTTAGGGTTTAGGGTAGTGCAATGGTGTTTGGGTAGTGTAGGGGTACTGCTGGGGGTAGTGGTTTAGGTTTAGGGTAGTGCAGTGGTGTTTGGTTAGTGTAGGGGTTCGTGCTGGGGGTATTGTTTTAGGGTTTAGGTAGTGCAGTGGTGTTTGTGTAGTGTAGGGGTAGTCTTTTAGGGTTTAGGGTAGTGCAGTGGTGTTTGTGTAGTGTAGGGGGTCGTGCTGGGGGTAGTGTTTTAGGGTTTAGGGTAGTGCAGTGGTCTTTGTGTAGTGTAGGAGGTCGTGTTTTAGGGTTTAGGGTAGTGCAGTGGTGTTCGGGCAGTGTAGGGGGTCGTGTTGGGGGAGGTGTTTCAGGGTTTAGGGCAGTGCAGTGGTGTTTGGGCAGTGTAGGGGGTCTTGCTGGGGGTGGTGTTTCAGGGTTTGGGGCAGTGCAGTGGTGTTTGGGTCATGCAGGGGGTCATGCTGGGGGAGTGTTTTAGGGTTTAGGGCAGTGCAGTGGTGTTTGGGTAGTGTAGGGGGTCGTGCTGGGGGAGTGTTTTAGGGTTTAGGGCAGTGCAGTGGTGTTCGGGCAGTGTAGGGGGTCGTGCTGGGGGAGTGTTTTAGGGTTTAGGGCAGTGCAGTGGTGTTCGGGTAGTGTAGGGGGTCGTGCTGGGGGAGTGTTTGAGGGTTTAGGGCAGTGCAGTTGTGTTCGGGTAGTGTAGGGGGTCGTGCTGGGGGAGTATTTTAGGGTTTAGGGTAGTGCAGTGGTGTTCGGGTAGTGTAGGGGTCGTGCTGGGGGTTGTGTTTCAGGGTTTAGGGCAGTGCAGTGGTGTTCGGGCAGTGTAGGGGGTCGTGCTGGGGCTGGTGTTTCAGGGTTTAGGGCAGTGCAGTGGTGTTCAGGCAGTGTAGGGGTCATGCACGGGGTGGTGTTTCAGGGTTTAGGGCAGTGCAGTGGTGTTCGGGCAGTGTAGGGGTCGTGCTGGGGCTGGTGTTTCAGGGTTTAGGGCAGTGCAGTGGTGTTCGGGCAGTGTAGGGGGTCTTGCTGGGGGTGGTGTTTCAGGGTTTAGGGCAGTGGTGTTCGGGCACTGTAGGGGGTCTTGCTGGGGGTGATGTTTCAGGGTTTAGGGCAGTGCAGTGGTGTTCGGGCAGTGTAGGGGTCTTGCTGGGGGTAGTTTTTCAGGGTTTAGGGCAGTGCAGTGGTGTTCGTGCAGTGTAGGGGGTCGTGCTGGGGATGGTGTTTTATGGTTTAGGGCAGTGCAGTAGTGTTCAGGCAGTGTAGGGGGTCGTGCTGGGGCTGGTGTTTCAGGGTTTAGGGCAGTGCAGGCAGTGGTGCTCGGGCAGTGTAGGGGGTCGTGCTGGGGGTGGTGTTTCTGGGTTTAGTGTAGTGCAGTTGTGTTCGGGCAGTGTAGGGGTTCGTGCTGGGGCTGGTGTTTCAGGGTTTAGGGCAGTGCAGTGGTGTTCGGGCAGTGTAGGGGGTCATGCTGGGGCTGGTGTTTCAGTGTTTTGGGAAGAGCAGTGGTGTTCGGGCAGCGTAGGGGGTCGTGCTGGGGGTGGTGTTTCAGGGTTTAGGGCAGTGCAGTGGTGTTCGAGTAGTGTAGGGGGTCGTGCTGGGGGTGGTGTTTCAGGGTTTAGGGCACTGGTGTTCGGGCAGTGTAGGGGGTCTTGCTGGGGGTGATGTTTCAGGGTTTAGGGCAGTGCAGTGGTGTTCGGGCAGTGTAGGGGGTCTTGCTGGGGGCAGTGTTTCAGGGTTTAGGGCAGAGCAATGGTGTTCAGGCAGTGTAGGGGGTCTTGCTGGGGGTGGTGTTTCAGGGTTTAGGGCAGTGGTGTTCAGGCAGTGTAGGGGGTCGTGCTGGGGGTGGTGTTTCAGGGTTTAGGGCAGTGCAATGGTGTTCGGGCAGTGTAGGGGGTCGTGCAGGGGCTGGTGTTTCAGGGTTTAGGGCAGTGCAGTGGTGTTCGGGCAGTGTAGGGGGTCGTGCTGGGGGTGGTGTTTCAGGGTTTAGGGCAGTGCAGTGGTGTTTGGGCAGTGTAGGGGGTCGTGCTGGGGTTGGTGTTTCTGGGTTTAGGGCAGTGTAGTGGTGTTCGGGCAGTGTAGGGGGTAATGCTGGGGGTAGAGTTTTAGGGTTTAGGGCAGTGCAGTGGTGTTCGGGCAGAATAGGGGGTCGTGCAGGGGGGTGGTGTTTCATGGTTTAGGGCAGTGCAGTGGTGCTCAGGCAGTGTAGGGGTCGTGCTGGGGGTGGTGTTTCAGGGTTTAGGGCAGTGCAGTGGTGTTCGGGCAGTGTAGGGTGTCGTGCTGGGGGTGGTGTTTCAGGGTTTTGGGCAGTGCAGTGGTGTTCGGGCAGTGTAGGTGGTCTTGCTGGGGCTGGTGTTTCCGGGTTTAGTGCAGTGGTGTTCGGGCAGTGTAGGGGTTTTGCTGGGGCTGATGTTTCAGCGTTTAGGGCAGCGCAGTGGTGTTCGGGCAGTGTAGGGGGTCTTGCTGGGGGTGGTGTTTCAGGGTTTAGGGCAGTGCAGTGGTGTTCGGTCAGTATAGGGGTCTTGCTGGGGCTGGTGTTTCAGGGTTTAGGGTAGTGCAGTGGTGTTCGGGCAGTGTAGGGGGTCGTGCTGGGGCTGGTGTTTGAGGGTTTAGGGCAGTGCAGTGGTGTTTGGGCAGTGTAGGGGTCATGCTGGGGCTGGTGTTTCAGGGTTTAGGGCAGTGCAGTGGTTTTCAGGCAGTGTAGGCGGTCGTGCTGGGGGTGGTGTTTCAGGGTTTAGGGCAGTGCAGTGGTGTTCGGGCAGTGTAGGGGGTCGTGCTGGGGGTGGTGTTTCAGGGTTTAGGGCAGTGCAGTGGTGTTCGGGCAGTGTAGGGGGTCGTGCTGGGGCTGGTGTTTCAGGGTTTTGGGCAGAGCAGTGGTGTTCGGGCAGTGTAGGGGGTCGTGGTGGGGGTGGTGTTTTAGGGTTTAGGGCACTGCAGTGTTGTTCGGGCAGTGTAGGGGTCTTGCTGGGGGTGGTGTTTCAGGGTTTAGGGCAGTGGTGTTCGGGCAGTGTAGGGGGTCTTGCTGGGGGTGATGTTTCAGGGTTTAGGGCAGTGCAGTGGTGTTCGGGCAGTGTAGGGGGTCTTGCTGGGGGTAGTGTTTCAGGGTTTAGGGCAGTGCAGTAGTGTTCGTGCAGTGTAGGGGGTCATGCTGGGGGCGGTGTTTCAGGGTTTAGGGAAGTGCAGTAGTGTTCGGGCAGTGTAGGGGGTCGTGCAGGGGGTGGTGTTTCAGGGTTTAGGGCAGTGCAATGGTGTTCGGGCAGTGTAGGGGGTTGTGCTGGGGGTGGTGTTTCAGGGTTTAGGGCAGTGCAGTGGTGTTCGGGCAGTGTAGTGGGTCATGCAGGGGGAGGTGTTTCAGGGTTTAGGGCAGTGCAGTGGTGTTCGGGCAATGTAGGGGGTCATGCTGGGGCTGGTGTTTCAGGGTTTAGGGCAGTGCAGTGGTGTTCAGGCAGTGTAGAGGGTCTTGCTGGGGGTGGTGTTTCAGGGTTTAGGGCAGTGGTGTTCGGGCAGTGTAGGGGGTCTTGCTGGGGGTGATGTTTCAGGGTTTAGGGCAGTGCAGTGGTGTTCGGGCAGGGTAGGGGGTCTTGCTGGGGGTAGTGTTTCAGGGTTTAGGGCAGTGCAGGGGTGTTCGGGCAGTGTAGGGGTTTGTGCTGGGGATGGTGTTTCAGGGTTTAGGCCAGTGCAGTAGTGTTCGGGCAGAGTAGGGGGTCGTGCAGGGGGAATGGTGTTTCAGGGTTTAGGGCAGTGCAGTGGTGTTCGGGCAGTGTAGTGGGTCATGCAGGGGGTGGTGTTTCAGGGTTTAGGGCAGTGCTGTGGTGTTCGGGCATTGTTGGGGGTCTTGCTGGGGCTGGTGTTTCAGGGTTTAGGGCAGTGCAGTGGTGTTTGGGCAGTGTAGGGGGTCTTGCTGGGGGTGGTGTTTCAGGGTTTAGGGCAGTGGTGTTCGGGCAGTGTAGGGGGTCTTGCTGGGGGTGATGTTTCAGGGTTTAAGGCAGTGCAGTGGTGTTCGGGCAGTGTAGGGTGTCGTGGCTGGGGGTGGTGTTTCAGGGTTTAGGGCAGTGCAGTGGTGTTCGGGCAGTGTAGGGGGTCGTGCACGGGGTGGTGTTTCAGGGTTTAGGGCAGTGCAGTGGTGTTCGGGCAGTGTAGGGGTTGTGCTGGGGCTGGTGTTTCAGGGTTTAGGGCAGTGCAATGGTGTTCTGGCAGTGTAGGGGGTCGTGCTGGGGCTAGTGTTTCACGGTTTAGGGCAGTGCAGTGGTGTTCGGGCAGTGTAGGGGGTCATGCTGGGGCTGGTGTTTCAGGGTTTAGGGCAGTGCAGTGGTGTTCGTGCAGTGTAGGTGGTCGTGCTGGGGCTGGTGTTTCAGGGTTTAGGGCAGTGCAGTGGTGTTCGGGCAGTGTAGGGGGTCATGCTGGGGCTGGTGTTTCAGGGTTTAGGGCAGTGCAGTGGTGCTCAGGCAGTGTAGGGGGTCGTGCTGGGGGTGGTGTTTATGGGTTTAGGGTAGTGCAGTGGTGTTCGGGCAGTGTAGGGGGTCGTGCTGGGGCTGGTGTTTCAGGGTTTAGGGCAGTGCAGTGGTGTTCGGGCAGTGTAGGGGGTCATGCTGGGGGTGGTGTTTCAGGGTTTAGGGCAGTGCAGTGGTGTTCGAGCAGTGTAGGGGGTCGTGCTGGGGGTGGTGTTTCAGGGTTTAGGGCAGTGGTGTTCGGGCAGTGTAGGGTGTCTTGCTGGGGGTGATGTTTCAGGGTTTAGGGCAGTGCAGTGGTGTTCGGGCAGTGTAGGGGGTCTTGCTGGGGGCAGTGTTTCAGGGTTTAGGGCAGAGCAATGGTGTTCAGGCAGTGTAGGGGGTTGTGTTGGAGGTGGTGTTTCAGGCTTTAGGGCAGTGCAGTGGTATTCGGGCAGTGTAGGGGGTCTTGCTGGGGGTGGTGTTTCAGGGTTTAGGGCAGTGGTGTTCAGGCAGTGTAGGGGGTCGTGCTGGGGGTGGTGTTTCAGGGTTTAGGGCAGTGCAGTGGTGTTCGGGCAGTGTAGGGGGTCGTGCAGGGGCTGGTGTTTCAGGGTTTAGGACAGTGCAGTGGTGTTCGGGCAGTGTAGGGGGTCGTGCTGGGGGTGGTGAGTCAGGGTTTAGGGCAGTGCAGTGGTGTTCGGGCAGTGTAGGGGGTCATGCTGGGGGTAGAGTTTTAGGGTTTAGGGCAGTGCAGTGGTGTTCGGGCAGTGTAGGGGGTCGTGCAGGGGGTGGTGTTTCAGGGTTTAGGGCAGTGCAGTGGTGTTCAGGCAGTGTAGGGGTCGTGCTGGGGGTGGTGTTTCAGGGTTTAGGGCAGTGCAGTGGTGTTCGGGCAGTGTAGGGTGTCGTGCTGGGGGTGGTGTTTCAGGGTTTTGGGCAGTGCAGTGGTGTTCGGGCAGTGTAGGTTGTCTTGCTGGGGCTGGTGTTTCCGGGTTTAGTGCAGTGGTGTTCGGGCAGTGTAGGGGGTCTTGCTGGGGGTGGTGTTTCAGGGTTTAGGGCAGTGCAATGGTGTTCGCGCAGTGTAGGGGGTCTTGCTGGGGCTGATGTTTCAGCGTTTAGGGCAGTGCAGTGGTGTTCAGGCAGTGTAGGGGTTCGTGCTGGGGCTGGTGTTTCAGGGTTTAGGGCAGTGCAGTGGTGTTCTGGCAGTGTAGGGGGTCGTGCTTGGGCTGGTGTTTCAGTGTTTTGGGAAGAGCAGTGGTGTTCGGGCAGTGTAGGGGGTCGTGCTGGGGGTGGTGTTTCAGGGTTTAGGACAGTGCAGTGGTGTTCGGGCAGTGTAGGGGGTCGTGCTGGGGGTGGTGTTTCAGGGTTTAGGGCAGTGGTGTTCGGGCAGTGTAGGGGGTCTTGCTGGGGGTGATGTTCCAGGGTTTAGGGCAGTGCAGTGGTGTTCGGGCAGTGTAGGGGGTCTTGCTGGGGGCAGTGTTTCAGGGTTTAGGGCAGAGCAATGGTGTTCAGGCAGTGTAGGGGGTTGTGTTGGAGGTGGTGTTTCAGGCTTTAGGGCAGTGCAGTGGTATTCGGGCAGTGTAGGGGGTCTTGCTGGGGGTGGTGTTTCAGGGTTTAGGGCAGTGGTGTTCAGGCAGTGTAGGGGGTCGTGCTGGGGGTGGTGTTTCAGGGTTTAGGGCAGTGCAGTGGTGTTCGGGCAGTGTAGCGGGTCGTGCAGGGGCTGGTGTTTCAGGGTTTAGGGCAGTGAAGTGGTGTTCGGGCAGTGTAGGGGGTCGTGCTGGGGGTGGTTGTAGGAGAGTAGGATCTGCTTCACATGGGTACCCCCACTTTTTGCTGATGCTTCACTGTTTTTCGACATTAGTCTGGCTGGGGCCCTGCTAATCAGAACCCCAGCCTAGCTGCTTCCTCTCTAAAATGGTCTCCATGTGCCTTAGGCACATCTCTGATTGGGATCTGGAGTGCCCTTATAAGTCCCTAGTATATGGTATACTATGTACCAAGGGCATAGGTACCTCAGAGGACCTGCCAGGGGCTGCAGCATGTATTATGCCACCCCTGGAAGGCCATCCAAACTGACACCACAGGTCTGCTACTGCAGCCTGGGTAAGGTGGTGCATGCACCCCTTACTGTGATATAGGTTACCTATATCACGAAATACATACACACATATAAACCTATAAGTCACTCCTAAGGCAGGCCTTATCAATCCTAAAGGCAGAGTGCATGGTTCCTATGTGAGAGGGTGCCCCTGCATGAGCGGGGCCCCTCTGCAGCGTTCGGAGACCATCTCTGATGCTGTTTGTAGTGCAGCCTGACCATATTCTCTTAAGCGCATTATATCCTCGCGGTAAAATGCTAACTTTGGAATGGCTGCACCTAAACATGTCGTGTTTGGTGTCAAACATCTTGGAATACTACCCCCCGCCAATCCTGGCGGCGGGGGTAGCATTCCACCCTTCTAGAGGGAAAGACATGTTAACTCTGGCTTACCCGGTAACTTCTTTCTGAAGCCCTGGCATCACAAAATGGATGCTGCTGCCACAGACACAAGTCTGGCCTCCTGCTGCTGGACGAAACTCCGGCAGGGGAGGCCTGGACAATAGGTTTCCTGTTGCAGGGAGGTGTGACCACCTCCCCAGACAGGATAATGTGTATTGGGGCTGGGCGGGAGCACCATCGGTGTGCTTTGAAGTCCTGCACTGGGGGCACATTTGGTGTCCCTGTGCATACCCCAGTTCAAACCGGATCAGGGGCTTGCAGCCCCTGCTTTGGCGCGAACTGGACAAAGGGAAAGGGGTGTAGCCACCCCTCTGCCCTGACCCACCCATAGGTGGGGCCACAGAGTAGTCCAACCCCTATTTTTAGAATAAAGGTAGGAACCCAGTCCTTAGGACTTTAGATTACACCTGGACGAAACTCTGAAACTGAATCCTGGACCTTCGACGCTCTACGACAAGATTAGAGGACTGAAGAATCTCCCTTGGGGTCAAGGAGTGACTCCCCTGCTTGGCAGGCACCAAAGAAGCATCTGTCCGGTTAGCATTACTGAAGCTCCCGTCGGACGCCGAAGTCATCGCATCACCAGAGGTGGATTCTCAGACTTCTCCGAGGCTACCCTGAGTCCCCAGCAAAGCTGAGGCCCGTGGCTATCGTGGGTGACTTGAGACCGTGACCCCTGGACACTGAGCACATTTGCAAGTGCACCATCTTCTGGGTCTCCCAAGAAGTTGTGCTTTGGGCTCCGAGTAGCCCTAGCCTCCAGCACCACCTGCACCGAAGATCACTGGCCCCCACTCCACGAGTGTCCTGCAAGCCAGCTCCACGTGCGGTGTCACGAGGCTCCTTTGCGGTCGCTAGCCCGTTGGCTAGTAGCCCTTAACGAAGGCCAATCTTTTTCTTACTTGGCATCCTGGTTGCTCCAGGCCTGCCCTCACTTACCCTCGCTGGGTGAGTTCCACAGAACTTTTTGGTCTGCACCATCGACGATCTACATCTTACTCGAGACTTGCCGTTGCCAAGGCTTGTTGGGTCCAATCCGGTTGCCGACACCTCAGCACTCGACAAACATCGAGCACCAGCCCGAATCCTGCTCCTGGTCGCCGACAACGCCTCCCGGACCTCGTGGCTGAAGAGTCAAGACGACCGTCAACGCACCTGAAGCACTCGACATCGGTGGGCATCTGTCCATCGCCTTCCTGGTCACTGGCTAGTGACCCAGACTCTGTCCCCTCTGCTTTCAGGTTCACCAGAACTTGGATCCACCCGGACACTTTTCTCTTGGCCGCCAGCAGCACTTTGCAGCAGATCGCCATTCGAATCGACGACGAAACCCGACCCCGAAAGGCACCTATGCACCCGGCTTCCCTGGGTGAGGTAACACGAGTACTCCGGTGCTCCCGTGGGTAGAGACTCTTCAAAGTCCTAGATCTCAAAGGGTTTTGTCCTAGTCCTCTTCTAAGTGTCCCTTTCCTCTATTTTCCCGATCCCGACTTTCTCCATAGAAGTTAACGGCGTATCGCGGTTGTGTATTTACACTGCACGCGTCTCCCGTGGGTCCCCTGTGTCACTACCTTGGGTGGTTCCTTGTGGTCCAAGCACTTCTAGAGGCTCTAGGCCTAGTGTCTAGTTCAGTCGTGGTTCGCATACCACTTTATTGGTATATGGTTTGGTACGCCCCTAGGGCCCAAACGTGTATTTGTGCTATTATTGTGATTTAAGATCTTATAACTTATGTACTTCGAACTCTAGCCTCATAAAGAGACTAGAGGGGTGTGTTTAGTAATAAATACATATATTTTGAATATATACCTGGTGTGGTGCTCTTTCATTTGGTCACTCAAGAGATTATAGACTGGTAAAACAAGCTGCTTTACATTCCTTCAAGACTTAGCCTGAAGGCTGCTCTCCATAGCTACCACTAGGATAGCTTTCAATAAGGTTGTCTTTAACCTATCTACCATAAGAGTCGATTTAGACTGGTGCAAGGTGCCCACTATAATTAGTGGACAGCATTTGCCAGGCCAACTTCTCACAGTGGTGTTTCAGGGTTTAGGGCAGTGCAGTGGTGTTTGGGCAGTGTAGGGGGTCGTGCTGGGGGTGGTGTTTCTGGGTTTAGGGCAGTGTAGTGGTGTCCGGGCAGTGTAGGGGGTCGTGCAGGGGGTGGTGAGTCAGGGTTTAGGGCAGTGCAGTGGTGTTCGGGCAGTGTAGGGGGTCATGCTGGGGGTAGAGTTTTAGGGTTTAGGGCAGTGCAGTGGTGTTCGGGCAGTGTAGGGGGTCGTGCAGGGGGGTTTTCAGGGTTTAGGGCAGTGCAGTGGTGTTCGGGCAGTGTAGGGGTCGTGCTGGGGGTGGTGTTTCAGGGTTTAGGGCAGTGCAGTGGTGTTCGGGCAGTGTAGGGTGTCGTGCTGGTGGTGGTGTTTCAGGGTTTTGGGCAGTGCAGTGGTGTTCGGGCAGTGTAGGAGGTCTTGCTGGGGCTGGTGTTTCCGGGTTTAGTGCAGTGGTGTTCGGGCAGTGTAGGGGGTCTTGCTGGGGGTGGTGTTTCAGGGTTTAGGGCAGTGCAATGGTGTTCGCGCAGTGTAGGGGGTCTTGCTGGGGCTGATGTTTCAGCGTTTAGGGCAGCGCAGTGGTGTTCGGGCAGTGTAGGGGGTCTTGCTGGGGGTGGTGTTTCAGGGTTTAGGGCAGTGCAGTGGTGTTCGGGCAGTGTAGGAGGTCTTGCTGGGGCTGGTGTTTCAGGGTTTAGGGCAGTGCAGTGGTGTTCGGGCAGTGTAGGGGGTCTTGCTGGGGCTGGTGTTTCAGGGTTTAGGGCAGTGCAGTGGTGTTCGGGCAGTGTAGGGGTCTTGCTGGGGCTGGTGTTTCAGGGTTTAGGGCAGTGCAGTGGTGTTCGGGCAGTGTAGGGGGTCGTGCTGGGGCTGGTGTTTGAGGGTTTAGGGCAGTGCAGTGGTGTTCGGGCAGTGTAGGGGGTCGTGCTGGGGCTGGTGTTTCAGGGTTTAGGGCAGTGCAGTGGTTTTCAGGCAGTGTAGGCGGCCGTGCTGGGGGTGGTGTTTCAGGGTTTAGGGCAGTGCAGTGGTGTTCGGGCAGTGTAGGGGGTCGTGTTGGGGGTGGTGTTTCAGGTTTTAGGGCAGTGCAGTGGTGTTCGGGCAGTGTAGGGGGTCGTGCTGGGGCTGGTGTTTCAGGGTTTTGGGCAGAGCAGTGGTGTTCGGGCAGTGTAGGGGGTCGTGCTGGGGGTGGTGTTTTAGGGTTTAGGGCACTGCAGTGTTGTTCGGGCAGTGTAGGGGGTCTTGCTGGGGGTGGTGTTTCAGGGTTTAGGGCAGTGGTGTTCGGGCAGTGTAGGGGGTCTTGCTGGGGGTGATGTTTCAGGGTTTAGGGCAGTGCAGTGGTGTTCGGGCAGTGTAGGGGGTCTTGCTGGGGCTGGTGTTTCAAGGTTTAGGGCAGTGCAGTAGTGTTCGTGCAGTGTAGGGGGTCATGCTGGGGGCGGTGTTTCAGGGTTTAGGGCAGTGCAGTAGTGTTCGGGCAGTGTAGGGGGTCGTGCTGGGGGTGGTGTTTCAGGGTTTTGGGCAGTGCAGTGGTGTTCGGGCAGTGTAGGTTGTCTTGCTGGGGCTGGTGTTTCCGGGTTTAGTGCAGTGGTGTTCGGGCAGTGTAGGGGGTCTTGCTGGGGGTGGTGTTTCAGGGTTTAGGGCAGTGCAATGGTGTTCGCGCAGTGTAGGGGGTCTTGCTGGGGCTGATGTTTCAGCGTTTAGGGCAGCGCAGTGGTGTTCAGGCAGTGTAGGGGTTCGTGCTGGGGCTGGTGTTTCAGGGTTTAGGGCAGTGCAGTGGTGTTCTGGCAGTGTAGGGGGTCGTGCTTGGGCTGGTGTTTCAGTGTTTTGGGAAGAGCAGTGGTGTTCGGGCAGTGTAGGGGGTCGTGCTGGGGGTGGTGTTTCAGGGTTTAGGACAGTGCAGTGGTGTTCGAGCAGTGTAGGGGGTCGTGCTGGGGGTGGTGTTTCAGGGTTTAGGGCAGTGGTGTTCGGGCAGTGTAGGGGGTCTTGCTGGGGGTGATGTTTCAGGGTTTAGGGCAGTGCAGTGGTGTTCGGGCAGTGTAGGGGGTCTTGCTGGGGGCAGTGTTTCAGGGTTTAGGGCAGAGCAATGGTGTTCAGGCAGTGTAGGGGGTTGTGTTGGAGGTGGTGTTTCAGGCTTTAGGGCAGTGCAGTGGTATTCGGGCAGTGTAGGGGGTCTTGCTGGGGGTGGTGTTTCAGGGTTTAGGGCAGTGGTGTTCAGGCAGTGTAGGGGGTCGTGCTGGGGGTGGTGTTTCAGGGTTTAGGGCAGTGCAGTGGTGTTCGGGCAGTGTAGCGGGTCGTGCAGGGGCTGGTGTTTCAGGGTTTAGGGCAGTGAAGTGGTGTTCGGGCAGTGTAGGGGGTCGTGCTGGGGGTGGTTGTAGGAGAGTAGGATCTGCTTCACATGGGTACCCCCACTTTTTGCTGATGCTTCACTGTTTTTCGACATTAGTCTGGCTGGGGCCCTGCTAATCAGAACCCCAGCCTAGCTGCTTCCTCTCTAAAATGGTCTCCATGTGCCTTAGGCACATCTCTGATTGGGATCTGGAGTGCCCTTATAAGTCCCTAGTATATGGTATACTATGTACCAAGGGCATAGGTACCTCAGAGGCCTGCCAGGGGCTGCAGCATGTATTATGCCACCCCTGGAAGGCCATCCAAACTGACACCACAGGTCTGCTACTGCAGCCTGGGTAAGGTGGTGCATGCACTCCTTACTGTGATATAGGTTACCTATATCACGAAATACATACACACATATAAACCTATAAGTCACTCCTAAGGCAGGCCTTATCAATCCTAAAGGCAGAGTGCATGGTTCCTATGTGAGAGGGTGCCCCTGCATGAGCGGGGCCCCTCTGCAGCGTTCGGAGACCATCTCTGATGCTGTTTGTAGTGCAGCCTGACCATATTCTCTTAAGCGCATTATATCCTCGCGGTAAAATGCTAACTTTGGAATGGCTGCACCTAAACATGTCGTGTTTGGTGTCAAACATCTTGGAATACTACCCCCCGCCAATCCTGGCGGCGGGGGTAGCATTCCACCCTTCTAGAGGGAAAGACATGTTAACTCTGGCTTACCCGGTAACTTCTTTCTGAAGCCCTGGCATCACAAAATGGATGCTGCTGCCACAGACACAAGTCTGGCCTCCTGCTGCTGGACGAAACTCCGGCAGGGGAGGCCTGGACAATAGGTTTCCTGTTGCAGGGAGGTGTGACCACCTCCCCAGACAGGATAATGTGTATTGGGGCTGGGCGGGAGCACCATCGGTGTGCTTTGAAGTCCTGCACTGGGGGCACATTTGGTGTCCCTGTGCATACCCCAGTTCAAACCGGATCAGGGGCTTGCAGCCCCTGCTTTGGCGCGAACTGGACAAAGGGAAAGGGGTGTAGCCACCCCTCTGCCCTGACCCACCCATAGGTGGGGCCACAGAGTAGTCCAACCCCTATTTTTAGAATAAAGGTAGGAACCCAGTCCTTAGGACTTTAGATTACACCTGGACGAAACTCTGAAACTGAATCCTGGACCTTCGACGCTCTACGACAAGATTAGAGGACTGAAGAATCTCCCTTGGGGTCAAGGAGTGACTCCCCTGCTTGGCAGGCACCAAAGAAGCATCTGTCCGGTTCGCATTACTGAAGCTCCCGTCGGACGCCGAAGTCATCGCATCACCAGAGGTGGATTCTCAGACTTCCCCGAGGCTACCCTGAGTCCCCAGCAAAGCTGAGGCCCGTGGCTATCGTGGGTGACTTGAGACCGTGACCCCTGGACACCGAGCACATTTGCAAGTGCACCATCTTCTGGGTCTCCCAAGAAGTCGTGCTTTGGGCTCCCAGTAGCCCTAGCCTCCAGCACCACCTGCACCGAAGATCACTGGCCCCCACTCCACGAGTGTCCTGCAAGCCAGCTCCACGTGCGGTGTCACAAGGCTCCTTCGCGGTCGCTAGCCCGTTGGCTAGTAGCCCTTAACGAAGGCCAATCTTTTTCTTACTTGGCATCCTGGTTGCTCCAGGCCTGCCCTCACTTACCCTCGCTGGGTGAGTTCCACAGACCTTTCTGGTCTGCACCATCGACGATCTACATCTTACTCGAGACTTGCCGTTGCCAAGGCTTGTTGGGTCCAATCCGGTTGCCGACACCTCAGCACTCGACAGACATCAAGCACCAGCCCGAATCCTGCTCCTGGTCGCCGACAACGCCTCCCGGACCTCGTGGCTGAAGAGTCAAGACGACCGTCAATGCACCTGAAGCACTCGACATCGGTGGGCATCTGTCCATCGCCTTCCTGGTCACTGGCTAGTGACCCAGACTCTGTCCCCTCTGCTTTCAGGTTCACCAGAACTTGGATCCACCCGGACACTTTTCTCTTGGCCGCCAGCAGCACTTTGCAGCAGATCGCCATTCGAATCGACGACGAAACCCGACCCCGAAAGGCACCTATGCACCCGGCTTCCCTGGGTGAGGTAACACGAGTACTCCGGTGCTCCCGTGGGTAGAGACTCTTCAAAGTCCTAGATCTCAAAGGGTTTTGTCCTAGTCCTCTTCTAAGTGTCCCTTTCCTCTATTTTCCCGATCCCGACTTTCTCCATAGAAGTTAACGGCGTATCGCGGTTGTGTATTTACACTGCACGCGTCTCCCGTGGGTCCCCTGTGTCACTACCTTGGGTGGTTCCTTGTGGTCCAAGCACTTCTAGAGGCTCTAGGCCTAGTGTCTAGTTCAGTCGTGGTTCGCATACCACTTTATTGGTATATGGTTTGGTACGCCCCTAGGGCCCAAACGTGTATTTGTGCTATTATTGTGATTTAAGATCTTATAACTTATGTACTTCGAACTCTAGCCTCATAAAGAGACTAGAGGGGTGTGTTTAGTAATAAATACATATATTTTGAATATATACCTGGTGTGGTGCTCTTTCATTTGGTCACTCAAGAGATTATAGACTGGTAAAACAAGCTGCTTTACATTCCTTCAAGACTTAGCCTGAAGGCTGCTCTCCATAGCTACCACTAGGATAGCTTTCAATAAGGTTGTCTTTAACCTATCTACCATAAGAGTCGATTTAGACTGGTGCAAGGTGCCCACTATAATTAGTGGACAGCATATGCCAGGCCAACTTCTCACAGTGGTGTTTCAGGGTTTAGGGCAGTGCAGTGGTGTTTGGGCAGTGTAGGGGGTCGTGCTGGGGGTGGTGTTTCTGGGTTTAGGGCAGTGTAGTGGTGTCCGGGCAGTGTAGGGGGTCGTGCAGGGGGTGGTGAGTCAGGGTTTAGGGCAGTGCAGTGGTGTTCGGGCAGTGTAGGGGGTCATGCTGGGGGTAGAGTTTTAGGGTTTAGGGCAGTGCAGTGGTGTTCGGGCAGTGTAGGGGGTCGTGCAGGGGGGTTTTCAGGGTTTAGGGCAGTGCAGTGGTGTTCGGGCAGTGTAGGGGTCGTGCTGGGGGTGGTGTTTCAGGGTTTAGGGCAGTGCAGTGGTGTTCGGGCAGTGTAGGGTGTCGTGCTGGTGGTGGTGTTTCAGGGTTTTGGGCAGTGCAGTGGTGTTCGGGCAGTGTAGGAGGTCTTGCTGGGGCTGGTGTTTCCGGGTTTAGTGCAGTGGTGTTCGGGCAGTGTAGGGGGTCTTGCTGGGGGTGGTGTTTCAGGGTTTAGGGCAGTGCAATGGTGTTCGCGCAGTGTAGGGGGTCTTGCTGGGGCTGATGTTTCAGCGTTTAGGGCAGCGCAGTGGTGTTCGGGCAGTGTAGGGGGTCTTGCTGGGGGTGGTGTTTCAGGGTTTAGGGCAGTGCAGTGGTGTTCGGGCAGTGTAGGAGGTCTTGCTGGGGCTGGTGTTTCAGGGTTTAGGGCAGTGCAGTGGTGTTCGGGCAGTGTAGGGGGTCTTGCTGGGGCTGGTGTTTCAGGGTTTAGGGCAGTGCAGTGGTGTTCGGGCAGTGTAGGGGGTCTTGCTGGGGCTGGTGTTTCAGGGTTTAGGGCAGTGCAGTGGTGTTCGGGCAGTGTAGGGGGTCGTGCTGGGGCTGGTGTTTGAGGGTTTAGGGCAGTGCAGTGGTGTTCGGGCAGTGTAGGGGGTCGTGCTGGGGCTGGTGTTTCAGGGTTTAGGGCAGTGCAGTGGTTTTCAGGCAGTGTAGGCGGCCGTGCTGGGGGTGGTGTTTCAGGGTTTAGGGCAGTGCAGTGGTGTTCGGGCAGTGTAGGGGGTCGTGTTGGGGGTGGTGTTTCAGGTTTTAGGGCAGTGCAGTGGTGTTCGGGCAGTGTAGGGGGTCGTGCTGGGGCTGGTGTTTCAGGGTTTTGGGCAGAGCAGTGGTGTTCGGGCAGTGTAGGGGGTCGTGCTGGGGGTGGTGTTTTAGGGTTTAGGGCACTGCAGTGTTGTTCGGGCAGTGTAGGGGGTCTTGCTGGGGGTGGTGTTTCAGGGTTTAGGGCAGTGGTGTTCGGGCAGTGTAGGGGGTCTTGCTGGGGGTGATGTTTCAGGGTTTAGGGCAGTGCAGTGGTGTTCGGGCAGTGTAGGGGGTCTTGCTGGGGCTGGTGTTTCAAGGTTTAGGGCAGTGCAGTAGTGTTCGTGCAGTGTAGGGGGTCATGCTGGGGGCGGTGTTTCAGGGTTTAGGGCAGTGCAGTAGTGTTCGGGCAGTGTAGGGGGTCGTGCTGGGGGTGGTGTTTCAGGGTTTTGGGCAGTGCAGTGGTGTTCGGGCAGTGTAGGTTGTCTTGCTGGGGCTGGTGTTTCCGGGTTTAGTGCAGTGGTGTTCGGGCAGTGTAGGGGGTCTTGCTGGGGGTGGTGTTTCAGGGTTTAGGGCAGTGCAATGGTGTTCGGCGCAGTGTAGGGGGTCTTGCTGGGGCTGATGTTTCAGCGTTTAGGGCAGCGCAGTGGTGTTCAGGCAGTGTAGGGGTTCGTGCTGGGGCTGGTGTTTCAGGGTTTAGGGCAGTGCAGTGGTGTTCTGGCAGTGTAGGGGGTCGTGCTTGGGCTGGTGTTTCAGTGTTTTGGGAAGAGCAGTGGTGTTCGGGCAGTGTAGGGGGTCGTGCTGGGGGTGGTGTTTCAGGGTTTAGGACAGTGCAGTGGTGTTCGAGCAGTGTAGGGGGTCGTGCTGGGGGTGGTGTTTCAGGGTTTAGGGCAGTGGTGTTCGGGCAGTGTAGGGGGTCTTGCTGGGGGTGATGTTTCAGGGTTTAGGGCAGTGCAGTGGTGTTCGGGCAGTGTAGGGGGTCTTGCTGGGGGCAGTGTTTCAGGGTTTAGGGCAGAGCAATGGTGTTCAGGCAGTGTAGGGGGTTGTGTTGGAGGTGGTGTTTCAGGCTTTAGGGCAGTGCAGTGGTATTCGGGCAGTGTAGGGGGTCTTGCTGGGGGTGGTGTTTCAGGGTTTAGGGCAGTGGTGTTCAGGCAGTGTAGGGGGTCGTGCTGGGGGTGGTGTTTCAGGGTTTAGGGCAGTGCAGTGGTGTTCGGGCAGTGTAGCGGGTCGTGCAGGGGCTGGTGTTTCAGGGTTTAGGGCAGTGAAGTGGTGTTTGGGCAGTGTAGGGGGTCGTGCTGGGGGTGGTTGTAGGAGAGTAGGATCTGCTTCACATGGGTACCCCCACTTTTTGCTGATGCTTCACTGTTTTTCGACATTAGTCTGGCTGGGGCCCTGCTAATCAGAACCCCAGCCTAGCTGCTTCCTCTCTAAAATGGTCTCCATGTGCCTTAGGCACATCTCTGATTGGGATCTGGAGTGCCCTTATAAGTCCCTAGTATATGGTATACTATGTACCAAGGGCATAGGTACCTCAGAGGCCTGCCAGGGGCTGCAGCATGTATTATGCCACCCCTGGAAGGCCATCCAAACTGACACCACAGGTCTGCTACTGCAGCCTGGGTAAGGTGGTGCATGCACCCCTTACTGTGATATAGGTTACCTATATCACGAAATACATACACACATATAAACCTATAAGTCACTCCTAAGGCAGGCCTTATCAATCCTAAAGGCAGAGTGCATGGTTCCTATGTGAGAGGGTGCCCCTGCATGAGCGGGGCCCCTCTGCAGCGTTCGGAGACCATCTCTGATGCTGTTTGTAGTGCAGCCTGACCATATTCTCTTAAGCGCATTATATCCTCGCGGTAAAATGCTAACTTTGGAATGGCTGCACCTAAACATGTCGTGTTTGGTGTCAAACATCTTGGAATACTACCCCCCGCCAATCCTGGCGGCGGGGGTAGCATTCCACCCTTCTAGAGGGAAAGACATGTTAACTCTGGCTTACCCGGTAACTTCTTTCTGAAGCCCTGGCATCACAAAATGGATGCTGCTGCCACAGACACAAGTCTGGCCTCCTGCTGCTGGACGAATCTCCGGCAGGGGAGGCCTGGACAATAGGTTTCCTGTTGCAGGGAGGTGTGACCACCTCCCCAGACAGGATAATGTGTATTGGGGCTGGGCGGGAGCACCATCGGTGTGCTTTGAAGTCCTGCACTGGGGGCACATTTGGTGTCCCTGTGCATACCCCAGTTCAAACCGGATCAGGGGCTTGCAGCCCCTGCTTTGGCGCGAACTGGACAAAGGGAAAGGGGTGTAGCCACCCCTCTGCCCTGACCCACCCATAGGTGGGGCCACAGAGTAGTCCAACCCCTATTTTTTGAATAAAGGTAGGAACCCAGTCCTTAGGACTTTAGATTACACCTGGACGAAACTCTGAAACTGAATCCTGGACCTTCGACGCTCTACGACAAGATTAGAGGACTGAAGAATCTCCCTTGGGGTCAAGGAGTGACTCCCCTGCTTGGCAGGCACCAAAGAAGCATCTGTCCGGTTCGCATTACTGAAGCTCCCGTCGGACGCTGAAGTCATCGCATCACCAGAGGTGGATTCTCAGACTTCCCCGAGGCTACCCTGAGTCCCCAGCAAAGCTGAGGCCCGTGGCTATCGTGGGTGACTTGAGACTGTGACCCCTGGACACCGAGCACATTTGCAAGTGCACCATCTTCTGGGTCTCCCAAGAAGTCGTGCTTTGGGCTCCGAGTAGCCCTAGCCTCCAGCACCACCTGCACCGAAGATCACTGGCCCCCACTCCACGAGTGTCCTGCAAGCCAGCTCCACGTGCGGTGTCACAAGGCTCCTTCGCGGTCGCTAGCCCGTTGGCTAGTAGCCCCTAACGAAGGCCAATCTTTTTCTTACTTGGCATCCTGGTTGCTCCAGGCCTGCCCTCACTTACCCTCGCTGGGTGAGTTCCACAGACCTTTCTGGTCTGCACCATCGACGATCTACATCTTACTCGAGACTTGCCGTTGCCAAGGCTTGTTGGGTCCAATCCGGTTGCCGACACCTCAGCACTCGACAGACATCAAGCACCAGCCCGAATCCTGCTCCTGGTCGCCGACAACGCCTCCCGGACCTCGTGGCTGAAGAGTCAAGACGACCGTCAATGCACCTGAAGCACTCGACATCGGTGGGCATCTGTCCATCGCCTTCCTGGTCACTGGCTAGTGACCCAGACTCTGTCCCCTCTGCTTTCAGGTTCACCAGAACTTGGATCCACCCGGACACTTTTCTCTTGGCCGCCAGCAGCACTTTGCAGCAGATCGCCATTCGAATCGACGACGAAACCCGACCCCGAAAGGCACCTATGCACCCGGCTTCCCTGGGTGAGGTAACACGAGTACTCCGGTGCTCCCGTGGGTAGAGACTCTTCAAAGTCCTAGATCTCAAAGGGTTTTGTCCTAGTCCTCTTCTAAGTGTCCCTTTCCTCTATTTTCCCGATCCCGACTTTCTCCATAGAAGTTAACGGCGTATCGCGGTTGTGTATTTACACTGCACGCGTCTCCCGTGGGTCCCCTGTGTCACTACCTTGGGTGGTTCCTTGTGGTCCAAGCACTTCTAGAGGCTCTAGGCCTAGTGTCTAGTTCAGTCGTGGTTCGCATACCACTTTATTGGTATATGGTTTGGTACGCCCCTAGGGCCCAAACGTGTATTTGTGCTATTATTGTGATTTAAGATCTTATAACTTATGTACTTCGAACTCTAGCCTCATAAAGAGACTAGAGGGGTGTGTTTAGTAATAAATACATATATTTTGAATATATACCTGGTGTGGTGCTCTTTCATTTGGTCACTCAAGAGATTATAGACTGGTAAAACAAGCTGCTTTACATTCCTTCAAGACTTAGCCTGAAGGCTGCTCTCCATAGCTACCACTAGGATAGCTTTCAATAAGGTTGTCTTTAACCTATCTACCATAAGAGTTGATTTAGACTGGTGCAAGGTGCCCACTATAATTAGTGGACAGCATATGCCAGGCCAACTTCTCACAGTGGTGTTTCAGGGTTTAGGGCAGTGCAGTGGTGTTTGGGCAGTGTAGGGGGTCGTGCTGGGGGTGGTGTTTCTGGGTTTAGGGCAGTGTAGTGGTGTCCGGGCAGTGTAGGGGGTCGTGCAGGGGGTGGTGAGTCAGGGTTTAGGGCAGTGCAGTGGTGTTCGGGCAGTGTAGGGGGTCATGCTGGGGGTAGAGTTTTAGGGTTTAGGGCAGTGCAGTGGTGTTCGGGCAGTGTAGGGGGTCGTGCAGGGGGTGGTTTTCAGGGTTTAGGGCAGTGCAGTGGTGTTCGGGCAGTGTAGGGGTCGTGCTGGGGGTGGTGTTTCAGGGTTTAGGGCAGTGCAGTGGTGTTCGGGCAGTGTAGGGTGTCGTGCTGGTGGTG
>CAWUFW010019352.1:0-112500 GCA_963921515.1 Calotriton arnoldi
AACAACATCTGGTGCTGAACAAACTGCAACTGCCACAGGGAGGGAGGATGACTCTGGCGGAGAGTCCCCTGCACCGCAGCAGCCTGTACTCTGAGGGCCCCCCAAAGAAGAGGGGTCGTCCGAGGAGGGGCAAGTGAGAGGCCGATGGCCAAGTGCAACCCCCAGGAAGCCTGAACCTGTTCTGGATGTTCACCTTTGTGCACAAACTGTTCACCCTGTTGACGGCAACACAACTCCCACACATGACATGGGGAGTACAAGTTGGACCAATGTCTCAGACAACTGTGGCCCCGATACTGGGGATTTTGTCTACCAGGACTTTCAATTCACCTAGGAACTTTTGATTGCAATATATATGTACAGCACTAACCATCCTATGCACTATTCACACAAATGTATCACAATAAACACACTAATACACCATACTTGCCTCTGTTGTGATTCCAACGTGGGTGCTGTCATGGGGATGATGAACTGCAAAATTACACTGTGTATGCGAACTGCAACAGCAAGTACAACACAGGCATGTGAGTAAAGGCAACGTGACACATATGAGGGAGACACACCACCAGGGCTACACAACCCATACACACCTAGGCCATCTGACTCATTGCCTCACTGATGTTGCCAGGGAAGACGGTGCAATGCACAGACACCACACCTATTCCCAGTTGTAGTCAAGTAGCCCACAGGTGCAGTAAGCAAATGGCAGTCAAATGTGTGACCACAGACAACGCACATCACAAAGTGAAGCACAGGTTTATTACACAGTTGCAACATGTCGTAACCACTACAGATGCAAGGTAATCCCACCTGGCAGCGGGCACACAGTCAACAACTGTAGAAGGAAGGAAGTACATGGGTGTGGCGCACATCACCTGTAGGGAACAACAGCTACCACCCTGGAAGTACAATCACATCGTCGGTGGACACAGTTGACCAAACGAATCTGAAAGTACCCTGTGAAGGACAGAAATGACACACAGTCAAAAGCAATGGAGAACAGGACAGAACAGCAAAACTCATGCACAATACATGTTACAAGATACCCACCCAGAACCAAGTTAGCATGTCAACACTGTTGGGGAGTACAGACCACCTGTAAGCACACATCGCTACACACATCCAGTCAAGTAGCCCATGGACACACTCCAACAGCACCAGAGCACCACCTACACATATCATGCCAACTCACATCATTGACATGACACCTCAGGATACTCACATTCAGCTAAAGAAGTTGGTGATGAGCTGTGTGCGGACATCACCCTCATCATCATCATCATCACTGGCATCGTGGTCCAGGCCAGGATCCTCCACAGGTGGCGGATGTTGGTCATTGTCATCCTGGATGAGAGGCAACTCCTTCTGCACTGCCAGGTTGTGGAGCATGCAGCAGACGATGATAATCTTGCACACCTTCGCTGGGGCATATGGGAGGGACCCTCCTGTCTTGTCCAGGCAGCGGAAGCGGCTCTTCAGGAGACTAAATGTCCGCTCAATCACTCTCCTGGTCCGACCATGTGCCTCATTGTAGCGCATCTGGGCTGGTGTCACAGGGTTCCTGAGGGGTGTCAGCAACCACGGCATGTTGGGGTATCCCGAGTCACCTACGGACAGACAAGTGCACATTAGCTGACTTGGAAAAGTGGGCGGAATACTACAGATCAGATCACACACAATGGCACAAAGTCAGTACACACCGACAAGCCAGGCACGCTGGTTCTGCATCTGTGCCATCATCCTGGGGATGCGACTACTCCTCATCACAAAGGCATCGTGTGCTGAACCAGGGAAACGGGCACACACGTGTGTGATGGTCATATCTGCAAGACACACCACCAGTGCATTGACCGAGTGGTAGTGCTTGCGGTTACGGTAGGCCTGCTCCTGGGCCTGTGGTGGTACCAAAGCCACATGTGTCCCATCAATGGAGCCAATGACATGCAGCATCCTCCCCAGGGCATAGAAGTCACTCTTCACGTCAGTGAGTCGTTGCAGTCTAGGGAAATAGATGTACCGGTTCAGGAATAGCAACATTGCCTCCAAAACATCGCGGAGCACACGGCTCAACATGGTCTGTGACATCCCACCAGCAGTCGCCACAGTATGTTGGAAGGTACCGGTGGCAAAGAAGTGTAGGGCTGCCATCACCTTCACCTTGGGGGTCAGCGCTGTAGGATACGGCCGGCCAGGCTGCAAATGTGGGGCCAACTGCACTGCCAAATCCTCAATCAGCTGCCTGGTGAAGCGGTACCGTCGGATGCTGTCCCGTTCCACCATCGTTGCCAGGTCTGGGAATGGTCTATGGACAGCAGGAGCCCTGCAGTGCAGAGGAGAAGAAAGCAAGATTGTCAGTCACCCCACATATGCGGCATTGAACACACTCAATATCACAACATACATCATTATGAGGCACAACTACATGAAGTGTGCAGTTCCATAAGGACATGTATGGTACATACATGGCCAACATCTGTCATCACGGTTCAACAAGTGGCATCAATAAGTCCCAGGTTGGCCCATTGGATATCATGAGGCCGTGTCACAGTTCCCATCTCCTGCTGCCGTGTCACAATCACCCCCCACAGTGACATGTGAGGACAGATGTGCCCCAGGCATCACAGCTCAACGACAGGTACATTCCCAGGGACCCTGTATTGCCACATGGACACTGGCACCACAGCGAAACAACCATGACCCCCACAGGTAGTGGTCCCACTTGCCACTGCAGGACAGACATTGACGTCTCTGACACACACACGCACAACATCAAAGTCTATGCACACACAACGTGGATGTGGAGACTGTCTCCCATTGTGCACATGGAATCAGAGACATTGTAAACACTACATGCACACAGACTGTGGAGGACCATCACTATTGTGCCACTGGGACACCCTGGCTCAAACATACCGTCCCACATGGGACTCACGGGGTATGTGACATGACATACACATACACCACCGTGAAATGTGACCATGGCACATGCACAGATATGAACAGTTGCACATCACAGTGGTCATGTACACGTAACACCCAGGATCCTGTCCCCATGAACACGTGCACAGCCTGGGGGTGGCTGCCCCCAGGTGACACCCACAGGACAACATGTACACCAACATACACACAATAGGAAATGCAGCCTTACATGCCTTATGATACAGTTTGGACAGGCTGTCGTGTTGTAGGTGTGCCCCTCACTCCCTGGGAGCTATCTGTGGCTGGCATATGTTCATCTGAGACAGACATGGTGACATATGCCAGTCACTTGTACAGGGATGCGTTGAACAGCAATGGACCGATCGGTGCCCCCGGCCGGCCCATTGCATTCAATGTGCGGGTACGCGTTGTACCCCTGTACGCGTTGTACCGCAATGGACCGATCGGTGCCCCCGGCCGGCCCATTGCATTCAATGTGTGCGGGTACGCGTTGTACCCCTGTACGCGTTGAACAGCAATGGACCGATCGGTGCCCCCGGCCGGCCCATTGCATTCAATGTGTGCGGGTACGCGTTGTACCCCTGTGCGCGTTGAACAGCAATGGACCGATCGGTGCCTCCGGCCGGCCCATTGCATTCAATGTGTGCGGGTACGCGTTGTACCCCTGTACGCGTTGAACAGCAATGGACCGATCAGTGCGCACTCCATTGACAATGGCCTAGCCTGGCAACGGACGCATTTTCGAAATTCGAGCAGAGTCGGTTGCTGGAAATTCAGTTGGTCACCCACAACAATGTTGCAAAATCATGTATGTCATGAAGTTGAAGATTTGAAGGATGCTGTGGGCGTGTATTGGCGCTGCTATTCCATGAATTGGCCAGATTCAGAAGATGCAAACGACTTGGACCTATCACTTTGGACACATGGGACAGTATCTGCCTCTCCAGCACATATATATTGCTGGCTGTTCCCCTGAGAGCTCACTTGCCTGCACTACATGCTCCAGGACGACATCTGCCACTGCACTGCTGCTGTCTCTGCCCCCTCTGGACCCTGCAATGGCACGTACTGTGGAGAGAGCCCCAGCCTTCAGCCTTGAGGAGAACCAGGCCCTGCTGGACAGCCTACTTCCACAGTACAGCAAGCTGTATGGGACACCAGGGGAGCAGGTGAGTGTTCTGTGCACTGCCTTTCTGAATGTGCAATTTGTCTGACTAGCAAGGCTGAAAGTCTGCACGCCACTGGCTAGCAGGCTCACTGAGTAGTTGTCACCCCCCATAGTGTGTAGTGACATGCACTGGACAGGTATGGTGCAGTTACAGTGCATTTGAACAAGGTTTTACTTCCCATGCAATGATACCATGTAGTGACTTCTGGCAAACTGTCCATGGGCAGCGTTGCACTGCCTGTGTACATCATGTGCCCCTGTGATTGAGACATGTATATACAACTGTGTCATGCACGGATATGTTGCATGTGTAGTAATGGCCTTTTCACTTTGTCATCCTGACAGGTTAATGCCCATCGGAAGCAGGAGATCTGGAAGGACATCGTCCGGGCTGTCCGGTCCGTGGGGGTCTACAAGCGCCGGATCCGCAACTGCCAGAAGAGGTGGCAGGACCTTTGGGGCTGGACCCGGAGGATTGCACGGGTCCAGCTGAAGCTGTCGCCTCCTCGCAGGAGGGGCGGAACACGGACCCTGACCCCCACATGCTCCAGATCCTGGCGGTGGTGTTTCCAGACCTGGATGGGCAGCTGAAGGCCAGACAGCAGCAAGGAGGGGTGAGTCAAAGACTGCACTGTGAACTCTGTATTACATGCTATGTGCCCTCCTCTGGCCTGGTTAAACTGCCACAGTACAGCAGTCATGTTGTCCAGGAGCCATGTCCCTCTATTGTGCACTGCCCACTCCTCATCTGATACCCAGGTGTGGCCCTTACATTCAGGGAATTGTGTCACTTGGGACTGTGTCCTTGCAGTTTGCTTCACTAAAGGTGGGGGACAGCATCTGTTTCCCTAACTCTGTTGTGGACATCATGGGTGGGTCCATTGTTCACACAACGCCTGTGTTCGGACATGTAATCTGCGTGTTGCTTTGATATGCGGTCCACTTGCTGAGCTGAGCCACCATATGTGCCTGGGGTATCTGGCACTCACCCATGCAGCGGGTGGGAACAATGTTTGGGCCCCAGGAGTGTGCAGATTACGTGTGTCACACATACATAGCCAGCTATCCACTGTCCAGGGCTCATCCCTCATTCATGTGGGGCAGGACAGTCATGCCTACTCCAGGCCATGCAATGCACTCTGTACTCCCACTCCCGTGTATCAGCTGACACATTGTGCGCAGTGATTTGACCCCTCAGGTGTCTGCCTCTGTGTCAGTGTGCTGTGGATTTGTTGCCAGGACTGCTGGGGTGTTTCTCGGTAGGGGCTCAGCATGCCACTGGAGATGTGACCATAGGAGACGATACTTGTGTGTCACATAGGTGTTTGATCAGCTGCCCGTGCAGACTGGGGTATGCGAATGTGAAGTTCAGGCAGCTGTTTCCCATTCACAGCAGATTGTGAGGGGCTCAGGTTCAGAGGGTAGTGTCACAGGTCTCCCATATGTCCAATCGGTATGACCTGGACAGATGAGGGTTAAGATGATGTGTTGTGTGGGGGATGTACATGTGCACTTGTGCAGCTCCAGGACTTGCATTCCCCATGACCTACTATTGTGACACAGTGCAGAGTGTTGTTGTCTGGCTGCAAAAGTCATACATCACTGAGACAGTGATGTATGACTTAGCAGTCATGCCTCTGTCATGGCATGTGTCTACTTATTGGTGATCCTGCAGGGGAGTGACATGTGATACATGCACACCATTGTGGCGATGGCTATCAGGACATGGGTGCATCATGGTGTCTGTCGCTGGTATGCATCACATGCATTTCCTATTTGACTCTGGGCATCCCTTTCATCCGGAAACCTGTACTGACTCAGTGGCAAGAGTTGTGATGTGTGCATGTCCACATGCTACACCGTGTCCTCTGCACTGTCCAACTACTGTGTAGGTGGTGCATGTGTCCACACTGGGGTGTTGCTATCCAACAGACACCAGACAGATGGGTGCAAGGCCATGTGGGATGTGAGTGCCATGGTTGGCATCAGACTGACAATTGGCTTCTCCTGTTCAGTTAGGGCACTTTTAGCAATGTTCAACTAATGATGCCAGGGCTTGCTCTGTAATGTGCTGTGCTCACAGTGGTGTGTGCGTTTGGTGCAGGTGACTGATGTCTGTCTGTTTCCCCATTGTTTGCAGATACATCCATGGCCACGGAAGGGGACAGCTCCACGGACCAGGAGGAGCCGGAGAGCCAGACTGGGTCAGCAGCCGAGGAGTGGTCGGAGGGACCCAGTGGCACGGAGGGCGAGGGGAGCCACACCGAGGAGTCCTCAGCACCATCCACCTCAGCTGAGGACCACAGCGGCTCGGAGGATGACTCCCTTATGGAGGCGGGTGTCAGCAGCCACCACACCCCAGCTAGTGTTGCTGTCCCCACCACCACCAGCACCACCACCGCCCTCCCATTGGCTCCCATTCCCCAGGTCCGTGGAGGCTCCCATGTTCGGGAGCGTGTCTCCTTTGGGCCAGGCACCGCACCCCCTGCCCCTGTGTCCCCTGCTGCCCTGAGTGAGGAGTCTGTGTACCTCCTTCGCCAGCTCCATGTAGGGCAGACAGCCATGCTGAGTGTCCTCCATGCGCACACCGCTCTGTTGACTCAGCTGGTGTCGTTCATGGAGGGCATCTCATCGGGCATGTCTGACCTACAGAGGGGCAATAGGTCCATGGACTCCTCCCTGACGGCAGCAGTGTCCCTCCTCAGACAGTCCCTCACCCCTCCTGCCTCTGCTCCATCCACACTCCCCAGCACCTTACCCGTCCCAAGCACACACACACCGGCACAGGCACACACCAGCACACACACGTCCAGCACACAGACACACACGCCACAAACAAAACGCACATGCACGCACAGTCAGGGGACTGAAACCAGACTCACAGGGGATGGGGCCCTGGAACACACACACGCATCCACGAGCACTGTGCAGTCCTCAGTTGCCTCTCCCTCCAAAGCACCCTCCCTTGCCTCACCTGCAACCCCAAAGACCCAGCGGCTCTTCCTCAGTGACCTCGGCCTCTTCCCCTCCGATCCAGCTGATACAGCATTTAGGGGGAAGAGGAAGCCCACCCACACAGAGCAGAGTGCCCCTCGCCCCCGGACACCCTCCCCCAGGCGCAGACAGACTGAGGCCCCCACCCGCAAGTCCCCCCGGAGTCGTAGAGCAAGACCCCGCCGCCGCCCTGCAGCTCAGGCACCAGGTCTCCTTCCTTCATCCCTCAGGCCCCCACTCCACAGGTGCCCCCACCACACCCTGCCCCAGGTTCCCCCACCCACAGATATACCATCCCCAAGAGGATCCGGCCTTCTCCCCTGCCACTTGCTCTCCCGGCACCACACCCCCGCTGCGCTTGTCTGTGCCACTGATGTGGTGAGGGTGTCCTCCCCTCTGTCCAGCCCACCTTGCCTGTTCCCCATCCTCCTCCCCTGGTGGTAGGCACTGCAGTGGAGTCCACTACCACCCTGTCTGACTTGGGCACTGCAGTGGCGGACCTGTCCACTCCATCTGCAGGGTCCACTGCAGTCGTGCCGGCACCCACAACATCTGAGTCATGCCCCCAGTTGTGCCGGCACACACCATGTCAGACTCCTCCACTGCAGTTGTCAGTGGCTCTCCAGCACCCACCACCCCTTCCCTGCCTCCTCCTGGTGAGCCCTGATCCTGTCCCTGCGGTGCCTGGCCTGCCCCCGGTTGCCCCTCCTAGTGGATTGTCCCTGGTTTTGTGCAGTGCAGGCATGCGTAGGGTGACATCTGCCACTGTCACCCTGTTTGGACTTTGACAATGGACTGGCCATTGGCCTTTGTGGTTTTTCTGGACTTTCACTTTTCAATACACACATATGCTGAATAAAGCAACTTTCTGTTCTCTAGTGCTTATGCTTCTGATGTACATGTTGTTGATGATGCTAACCATGCCCTTGCTGCAGTGATGGTGATATTTGGTCTCATGATAATGAAGTGTTACTGTGCAGGAACCCATGTGGTCCAGGGGGAATATGTCCTATCCTGTGGTGTATCCATGTCATCCATAGCAGCATCTGAGGGTGTCATGTGTTCAGTATTTGGCAATGGGATTTCCTACTTACATTAGAAATTTCACATCTGTGGCTTCCACCCCTGCACATCTGTTGTGCCTGCCATTGTTCAATTCGTCTACTTCCCTGACCGTGTGGCCATCTCCACTGGACATGCAGGTTTGGGCATCAATGGGGAAGGACTCATCTGTGTTGTCAGTGCAACATTGCTATACAAGTGTGTTGGATCTGTGCTGATGATTTCGTTGGCACTTCCATGACCAGGCTGATGTGACATGAGCCTTCATTTGGTGCTAATTGTTGATTGTGTGACCAAGTGCTCAGCTGACATGATGGGGCCCTACTGAGGCAACATATGGCACTGCTTTCCTCACACAGGAGTGGGAGTCCCCTCATGGCAGTGTGTACTCCTGTGACATTGCCTGCGCCCAAGGTGTGTGTTGTATGAGCATGTCTGTGTGTTCACTTCCGTTTAGCTGTGCATGCTGTGATCCCTAGTGTTGTACCTGTTTGTGATGCTTGCTGAGTTGACCTATGTTCCCCCAAAGTCTTCTCCCTGGGTTCTCTGTGATGTGGGTGCATGGCACATTACTGGTCATCAGGGTGTCACCCATAGGTGTGTTTGCTGTCAGGGCTGAGTTTGTGTGCAGACGCAGATGGGTCACAGTCAGGTTTCCCTTGGCACTTGTTGTTTGCCCCTGTCATGTGATTTCCAGTTTGTGTTATCTTTCAGTGATTGTGACACGTTGTGTGTGTGACTGCTGGCACTCCTCAGGGTCCGGGCTGCAATGTTGGTTGTTGTCTATGTGTGTTATTTGTGGGTGACCTTGGCTTCTTCATGGTGTGTGACTGTGGCTGGGATCCCATTGGTTGGTGTGGTATTGCCGTCATGTCCATGTACAGCGTAGTGTGCAGTGTGTCAGACATTCAGGAGTCTTGTTGAGTGGCCATGTGTGATGTGTTTCTGCACCTTAGTTCCCACCCACCACCCTGGAATAGTCATGGGTGCATGTGCAATGTCACCAGTGCATGTGTGCTTCACTGCTGCACATTGTTGGAGGTCGAGGTGTGTGGTGTTGAGTGTGTGCAGATGAGAGTTGTTGCCCGGCTAGACCCCTGCCTCCATGTTGGCCTTGGCTTACTGGCCGTGCTGATTGATTTGTGCTTGTGTAGGTGTGATGGTAGTTTGTTGCTCAGGACACATGACTGTGGTTCACAGTGTGAACGACATTTAGCTTTGTCATCACAGTGGGATTGTAATGCAGCCCAGGGTCACCACATTGTGGGGGCCCTGGGGGTAGTGCTGTGGTGTGTCTGTGTCTTGCTGTGTCAGTTGCTGTTCCTACGTGCCTGTGTGACATGTGTGATTTGTGCTCCCTCTCATCTGACAATGCCTGCTTGCCCACATAGGGGATTTGGATCCATGAGTTACCTTTGTGTGGCACTGTATGCACATCTGTATGATTGGTATTCAGGCCTCCTCATGTGTTGTGTGGTTGCCTGGGGACACTGGCACCCCCCCTCACCTGTTGTGTATGATGTGCAGTGTGGGTCTGCCTGTTTGTGTTTGTGCATCTGCACCACTGCATTGGCATATCTTGGGTGTGCCATTGGCTGTATGTAGTTTGGTGGGTTTCCACTGCTGTCCCTGGGACTCCTAGGTCATCGGTCAGCACAATGATCATGGTTTGTGTGTCCCATTGCTGCCATGGTATGGTATCTGTTCACCTCACATCTACAGTCTCCATAGGGTATCTGCATTTGTGTGCCCATTGGTGCAAATATGTGGGTCTGCATTCTGATGGTCACTTCTGTCATTGTGTCATTGATGAATGTTGACAGTGTCAGCCCCCATGGGTGTTGTTTGTCTGCACATGGCCAAAGGTATGTCTTATTTGCACTGCAGTATTTGCCTCCCCAATTTATGTTGCAATGGGACACATGCACTACTTTGCCACTGATGTGTTTTATGTTCTGTGACCAGGAATCATCCATGCAGTTTGGCAGTTGCAGCTTTTTCTTTGTCAACACTTACATTTTGGTCACTGTGATGATGGGGGTTTGGACCCCATTGCCACAATGTTCAAAATGTGCTTCAGCTATGGACCCCACACTTACATTTTGGTCACTGTGATGATGGGGGTTTGGACACCATTGCCACATTGTTCAAAATGTGCTTCAGCTATGGACCCCACACTTACATTTTGGTCACTGTGATGATGGGGGTTTGGACCCCATTGCCACAATGTTCAAAATGTGCTTCAGCTATGGACCCCACACTTACATTTTGGTCACTGTGATGATGGGGGTTTGGACCCCATTGCCACAATGTTCAAAATGTGCTTCAGCTATGGACCCCACACTTACCTTTTGGTCACTGTGATGATGGGGGTTTGGACCCCATTGCCACAATGGTCATGGCCTGCTTGCATTGTGGGGGCCACACACATATATGTGTGGCACATGTGATAGGGGGTCACATTGTATGTTCAAAGTCATGTTCAGTGTTGTAGGCATTTGACACAGTCTACACACGCTTGTCATGGTGTTGGGGGATGTCTTTTTCTTGCATTCCCTAGGTTGTGGTGTGCTGGTTGTGTCATGCATTGTCCATCCTATGAGTGGGGGTGGTGTTGGTGGTAGGCATCCAGCCCCCATGGGTAGAGGTGGTAGTAGTGGTAGGCATCTGGCACCCCCCTGGCTAATGGTGGTAGTAGTGGGAGGCATCCATCCCCCCTGGCTAAGGGTGGTAGTAGTGGTAGGCATCTGGCACCCCCATGGCTAAGGGTGGTAGTAGGGGTAGGCATCCAGCCCCCTGGGTAAGGGTGGTAGTGGTGGTGGGCATCTGGCACCCCCATGGCTAAGGGTGGTAGTAGTGGTAGGCATCCAGCCCCCTGGGTAAGGGTGGTAGTGGTGGTGGGCATCTGGCACCCCCTGGCTAAGGGTGGTAGTAGTGGTAGGCATCCAGCCCCCTGGGTAAGGGTGGTAGTGGTGGTGGGCATCTGGCACCCCCTGGCTAAGGGTGGTAGTAGTGGTAGGCATCCAGCCCCCTGGCTTAGGGTGGTAGTAGTGGTAGGCATCCAGCCCCCCCTGGCTAAGGGTGGTAGTAGTGGTAGGCATCCAGCTCCCCTGGGTGAGGGTGGTAGTGGTGGTGGGCATCTGGCACCCCCCTGGCTAAGGGTGGTAGTAGTGGTAGGCATCCAGCCCCCCTGGCTAAGGGTGGTAGTAGTGGTAGGCATCCAGCCCCCCGGGTAAGGGTGGTAGTAGTGGTAGGCATCTGGCACCTCCATGGCTAAGGGTGGTAGTAGTGGTAGGCATCCAGCCCCCTGGCTTAGGGTGGTAGTAGTGGTAGGCATCTGGCACCCCCATGGCTAAGGGTGGTAGTAGTGGTAGGCATCCAGCCCCCTGGGTAAGGGTGGTAGTAGTGGTAGGCATCTGGCACCCCCTGGCTAAGGGTGGTAGTAGTGGTAGGCATCTGGCACCCCCCTGGCTAAGGGTGGTAGTAGTGGTAGGCACCTGGCACCCCCTGGCTAAGGGTGGTAGTAGTGGTAGGCATCTGGCACCCCCTGGCTAAGGGTGGTAGTAGTGGTAGGCATCCAGCCCCCTGGCTAAGGGTGGTAGTGGTGGTAGGCATCTGGCACCCCCATGGCTAAGGGTGGTAGTAGTGGTAGGCATCCAGCCCCCTGGGTAAGGGTGGTAGTGGTGGTGGGCATCTGGCACCCCCTGGCTAAGGGTGGTAGTAGTGGTAGGCATCCAGCCCCCTGGGTAAGGGTGGTAGTGGTGGTGGGCATCTGGCACCCCCTGGCTAAGGGTGGTAGTAGTGGTAGGCATCCAGCCCCCTGGCTTAGGGTGGTAGTAGTGGTAGGCATCTGGCACCCCCATGGCTAAGGGTGGTAGTAGTGGTAGGCATCCAGCCCCCTGGGTAAGGGGTGGTAGTGGTGGTGGGCATCTGGCACCCCCTGGCTAAGGGTGGTAGTAGTGGTAGGCATCCAGCCCCCTGGGTAAGGGTGGTGGTTGTGGTAGGCATCCAGCCCCCTGGGTAAGGGTGGTAGTTGTGGTAGGCATCCGGCCCCCTGGCTAAGGGTGGTAGTAGTGGTAGGCATCCAGCCCCCTGGGTAAGGGTGGTAGTGGTGGTGGGCATCTGGCACCCCCTGGCTAAGGGTGGTAGTGGTGGTTGGCATCCGGCCCCCCTGGGTAGGGGTGGTGGTGGTGGTGCGCATTCAGGCCCCTGTGTGCATATGTGGCATTGGTGATGGGCATCCCGCCCCTATGGTGCTGCTGTTGCTGGTGTAAGTAAATTCTGCATCCCTCTGTGTGTGTGTGACGTGTCGTGTACGTGTTGTATGTGTTTTGTGATTGGTGTCTGAGTTACCTTCTGCGCCGTACGCGTCCATGCCTGTTCCGGTAGTAAATGTAGAATATTGGTATGATCGGGACGAAGGGATTCATGGTTGGTTCGTGTCGTTCGTCTTTCTCGTCGCTTCGCGTCGTCCTCGTCGCTGGCGTGTTCGCCTCGTAGCCGTGGATCGTGTTGTGGCGCGAATCGGAGCTTATGTGCGCCTCTCCCGGATGCTTTGATGTGCCGTGCGTAGCGACGGCTTCGGCGCGTACGGAAAGCGCATCGTACTTGTTCGGCCGGACGGGGCTGCATTTTTCCTTCCGTGCGACTCGATTCTGCGTTTCCAGATTCGCCTCGGTCGGAGAACAGGACCTGGATTGGGTGAGTACGACTCGGCCGGATTCTGTGCTGTTGTGCGCATCGTACTTACTCGTTCGGTATGCTGTACGGATCGGTCGGGAAACAGGCATTCGCATGGCTTTGTTCCCGACCTAATGGTATTGGGTGCGCCTCCGACCGAGATCGGAATCGGCCCCTATAACGTTTGCTGAATAATTTGGATAAAAATTGAGTTTACGGCCTCCACCATTTGTTTGTGAAAAACTATAGACCCATATAAAAGGATTGGACGAATTTTCATCATTAAAGCCATTAGTTTGGAGCTAAGGCTCCTAACCCAGGTAGATGTACAATAGCTCTTGCTATTGATGTCAGTCTGTTCCTGATCTGTTCTATATGTGATGACCAAGTCAGTTGGAAATCAAAGGTCACCCCTTAGATAGGTAGATTCCGTGACTTACTCTATCACCTTATTCAAATGGCAAGTGAATCTAGGCTTTGATTTTCCAAAGGACATCTTTTTTGTTTTACTATAATTAATGAGAAGGCTGGTCTTGGTGCAAAATTCTCCCAGCTGTTTTAGCTGTCTCTGAAGGCCATTCTTGGTCATTGAAAGTAGTAAAAGATCATTAGCGTATATTCGATGAGAACTTTTCCTGCTACCAAATTTTGGTGGGTCACTGTCCTCCTTATTAAGAGCTGGGGAAGAATCAGTGCTGGAAAGTGCAAACAATAAAGATGCCAAGATACAGCTCTGTTTGAGGCCATTATAAGTCTTAATTTTAGTTGTTAATCCTTGGGCCTGTGTTAACTTGACATGCATCCAAGTATCCATATGAAAAGGGCACAATCGATACCTTACTTTGATAGCTTTAACCAGAACTTGTTTCTTAAGACCTTATTAAAGGCCGTGGAGCAAGCCACAAAACAGATAAAAAGGCTAATGTACGGTAGACTAAAATAGTTAAAATGAGTATATTATCGATAGTGGAGCAGTTTGGTCTAAAACCAGTTTCATTGATCAGGATAGGTTTCCCTCCTTCAGCCCCGGGTGATAAAAAGACTGGAGTTGCTTAGCAAATATTTTATTGTCTGCATCTAGCAAGCAATAAGCTGGTAGCTATTGTGCTTAGACTTCGGTCATTTTTTGCTTTGGCTTTAGACAAGACCTTTTGGTTCTTTTTAAAAAATCTTTAATAAACAAAAGCATACTCATATACATACAGAGAGAGGCTTGTGGGTCAGCATTTCCACTCTATTGGTCTGTTATAGTGTCATTCACATCTTGCTTCCACCCACTCCAGCATACAGCATGGGGAAAAAGGCCAGCCCACTGCATCCACTGGCTGCTTGCAAAATGAGTGAGGACGTATAGCCTGATTACTTTTGAATGCATGGAGCAGCACCACCAGGCAAATGAATCCTTGTCAGACGATCGCTCTACTCTTCTTTCACTCAGCCTATCTATATTTTTTTGTATGCCACAATAATATTCCTTCACTTGTTATTGTCTTTTTGAAACCGTCTCCTCATTTTATTCTGTATTGACAAGCAGCAATTGCGTAGGAATTTGTTCTTGTGCACTTGCGCATGCGTTCATGATTAGTGTCTCTCTTTGTTGATAGTCAAGAGTGCAGGGTCTCTTCTGCAGATGTGTTGGTCTGCACGCTCATTCAATACCATAGAGACCATTTGGACTTTCTGTTTCTGTCTACTCACTTGGGGCTCTGGCAGTAAAATGTCAAAGGGCCTAATTACGACTACGACGGTCCATTGGGGCACCGTAGTCGCAGTGGCAGTCCATGGACTTTACTACTCCTAAACTGAGAAAAATCCTAACTTTAAGACTTTCGGTATTCACAGAAGGCATTTAGGAGTCCTAAAGTTAGGAGTCCTAACTTTACTACTCCTAAACTGAGAAAAATCCTAACTTTAAGACTTTTGGTATTCACAGAAGGCATTTAGGAGTCCTAAAGTTAAGACTACTAACTTCTGTGAATACCGAAATGAGTAAGTTCATTCTGTGAATACCAAAATGAGTAAGTGTATTCTGTGAATACCAAAAAGTACTAACTTTACGTTTTTGACGTAAGTTAGTTCTGTGAATCAGGCCCTTACACTATAGTGTAAGTTTACAATTGTTTGCAATTCACAAAGCAATTTTATGAGTAGAATCTTTACGACTGCTTGCCTTTTTATGTGCAGAGTCTCCGCCACGAGTGCTGATAATCTGCAGTTATAAAGATACTACTCGTAAAATTCCTTTGTAAATAAGGCCATAAGTGCTTTTACTGCCTGTGGTCTTTATTTTACAGCAAAGGTGGTAAAAGAGCCGAATAACTTTGCTTTTCTCAAATGATCAAATTACCTTCTTTATTGGCACGGCAAGAGTTGCTGTCCTGATGTCATCCATGGAGGATATTGCTGCGTCAAACCTCCAGCTTCTTGATTTTTGTGCACAAGCAGCGCATAAGATGAAACTACAAACATCATGTTACAAAAAAATGTAAGTGACATTAGACTCTAGAGAAGGTCCCCAGCCCTTGAGCAGCACACGATCCCAGGGGAAGGCTGTATCTCAAGCACTGATAAGGGCATAGTTCACTTCCTCAAGGCTTCATTGATACAGATACTGTGTGCACCGGTGAGGCGCTCTCATCTGAAATGTTCTTTCAGACATGAACTTTCTGAGCACTAGCCTAAGCAAACAAACAGAAAAGGGAGACAAAAAGTACAATTTGTTTCTGCACGTTCAGTGAGTTCCATTTTGCAAAAACTATATTTTCGTAAAACTTTTTCATCCATTCCAAGCGCGCTGAAGTTGTATGCAGCACTTTTATAAAACAATAAAATTACAAAATAGTGATTAAAAAATAGTGCAACACTCTGGGGCCGATTCCGATCTTGGCCGGTAGTGCTCCGGATCGGATTCGGATTTACCGGATCCGATTCGGAGCCCTGTTTCCTGACAGAATCGTACGCGGGTCCGGCCGAGCGAGTACGATGCATGCTCCCGCGAAATCGCCGACCGACTCGTACGCGGCTTCAACACGCTCCGACCGACTTGCACGGACACGACTCGCACCGCGCTATGGAGACGTTTCCCGGCCGGGTAAGTACGATGCGCGCCGCAAGCAGTCCGACCGACTCGCGCCGTCCGGCTCAAAAGAGCTGTCGGAGCCGGACTTTGGGGGTCCGCGTCGGACCCCCCTGAATGCGTAGGCGTGCAAGTCGCACACAGGGGGGACCCATGGGTCCCCCCTACCTGTGCATGTATGCCGCAATGCGCATGGACACGTACCCACTGTAGGGGGTGCCCTTGTTCGCCTTGCACCCATTGAGTCAATGGGAGCCCGCGTACGCGTCGTACGACCGGCTCCCATTGACTTCAATGGGAGTCCGACCGAATCGAGTCCGATAGCATGCGAATGCATCGTACTCGTCCGGTCGGACTGCTGGGGTCCGATTCGGTCGGAATTCTCTCCGGGTCCGGCTCGGTCGGAGAGATTTCCGGCCGGAATCGGAATCGGCCCCTCTGTATGTTTACAAATGAAATATACAATGTGGATGCCCAGGATTCATGACAACCATAAAAAAACCTAAAAGGAACAGAAATGAGTACTAAATAATTTATTGGGAACATTGTGCATGCAGATAGTAAATGTTTGGACACCAAGCCTTTGCAAAGGGGTTATCATGCTGCATTGGACACCTTGCACACCGAGTGGTACTGTGTGGAACTTTAAGGATTTTCCTGTGTTACTCATTATCTCAATAGGTCAGCCACATAAACCACTTTTTAATTTATCGTGACAAACATCTGCAATTTTACTTCAGCTTCAACTATGTTTTCAGCACATTAACCATTTTAATATCTTGAAGTCAATACCATTCTAGATTTTCTTTTTTTTTAAATCACAGGATGTTGTATAACATTCCTTCTCTTCTGGGAAGTGCTATGTTGAGATTGGTGTCCACCATATGAAATACTCTAGAGGCGATTGGCCTTCCACAGTGCCCTCAGATCTGAAGATTCTTGTACACGTTACAGACACTCTTGACTCTCAATCTCCCTTCATCACGTTTGATTTCCTGTTTTAAAAATTAGTTTCAGGTAAGAAAACATACTTTTATTGTGGTCATAATTCAAATTCAAACATTCAGGGGCCGATTCCAATCTCGGCCGGTAGGGCTCCGAATCGGATTCGGCTTTACCGGATCCGATTCGGAGCCCTGTTTCCCGACCGATTCGTACGTGCGTCCGGGCGAGCGAGTACGATGCGAAATCTCCGACCGACTCGTTCGCGAGACCCAACCGCACCGACCGACTTGTTCGCGAAAGCCGACTGCTCCGACCGACTCGCACGGACACGAGTCGCACCGCGCAATGGAGACGTTCCCCGGCCGGGTAAGTACGATGCGCGCCTCGAGCAGTCCGACCGACTCACGCCGTCCGGTTCAAAAGAGCAGTCGGAGCCGCACTTTGGGGGTCCGTGTCGGACCCCCCTGTACGCGTAGCCGCGCGAGTCGCACACAGGGGGGACCCATGGGTCCCCCCTACCTGTGCATGTATGGCGCGACCCGCTTCGACGCGTACCCGCTGTAGGGGGCGCCCTTGTTCACCTCGCACCCATTGAGTCAATGGGAGCCCGCGTACGTGTTGTACGACCGGCTCCCATTGACTTCAATGGGAGTCCAACCGAATCGAGTCCGATAGCATGCGTGCGCATCGTACTCGTTCGGTCGGACTGCTAGGGTCCGATTCGGTCGGAAATCTCTCCGGGTCCGGCTCGGTCGGAGAGATTTCCGGCCCGAATTGGAATCGGCCCCTCAGTCATTAGATAGAACTGAATCAATCAATCCTCATTTTTTTGTCTTGAATGGTATATTCACAGGCCCAGGATGGGAACCAAAGGAAGCCTGGCAAAAATGTTCAAACCAACCACCTGTTTGCTTTTTTCGGTTCCGCCTCTGAGTCATCTTTAGCTGTCTTGCCAGGATATTGTCTTTCTAAAAAATGTATACTTTTGGTATGCAAGCTTTTACATTAATATTTTAAATAATCATCCACATTTTGCTTCCACTCACCACAGCATAGGGCAAATGACCAGCCCACTATACCCACTGACTTTCTTCACTTGGAGTGACTATAAAAAGCCTGTGCAAATCGTTCACATCCTCTTGAAAGTAATTTCTTTCTTTTCAGTGACAAAGCTGATTCAAAGTGTGCATTTTTCTAATTTATTTTTTATATTAACATAAGCTAGTTATTTATTCTACCTACACATCTTAAAGTTTATGTTATACAGTGATTAAGTGACATTGTAACGTTTTACAGCAGCTGCCTGCGATTTGAGTGCTTGGTTAGTTGGTGATTTATTCTTCTCTCCGTCAAAAATAAAAGTAGTAATAACATGCATGGGACAACTGGAGGCCTTGTTGAAACATCTGCACCAGAGAATGTTTTTAAAATGCAAACTTTGTATTGCAATCATACGGTGGCCATTTTTTAAAAGTGATGGATTTTTGGGGAAAAACCTTTCGTTGCCTAAGCTTGCCATAAAAAAATATGAATGGCATCAGCCTGCCAAGGTCTGCACCAAGTGGCTTTGCCAATGCTTGTTTATATATTTGTTGTAAATAAGAACCTTTCCAGGATGGTAACACTTGACCAAGAAAAATTGATTGTTTGGATAATAATGACGAGACATAATTCTAATTTTAGGGTCTTATTTAATGACCACTATATGTCTGTCATTAGGGCCAGTGACCTGGGATAGTCAACTGTTCCTTATTAGGCGATCTACTTTTGGTTTGAAAATATAGTGCTCAGAATTCATATCTCTTGGAAGGACCTATGTCGGCGCTGTTTTTTCTCTATATAGGGACCCAATAAAAGCTTTTCACTTACTGTATGATATATGATCCTCAAACTTGTGGCTATGTTGCTGAAAGCCTGTCGATATTATAGACTAGAATTTATGGTTATTTCCTGTATTAACTGTTGTATGATGAGCTGACCAGTTGTCTGACCGTCTTTTCACTCTTATTTGATAGATTCTCCTTTCGTACTCATACTTTATTTTTCTTTTGCGTTTCGATATTGTGTTCAAGTTTGTCAACACTCTTAATTTTTTCCTACATAGCCTTTTTTTCATTAAGTATCAAACTGTCTGTATGATTATGTTTACAAGCCCTTTTATTTGTAGGAATAACTGCAGTAGATATTAAGGCAAAGATGTTATTCCATAATGTCTCCCAGTTGGCATACCAGCTTTCCTTTTGCATAGATGAGAATACAATGACTTTCATTGCTTCCATAACTTAGGGGTCTATTAGTATAGCGGGCGGATCGCCACCGCCCGTATGGCGGTGGCGATCCCCCCGCCATTTCCCACCCTACCTCCTACCATTTCCCCCCGCCATATTACGATGGCGGGGGGACCCCGGCGGACGGAAAGACTGTCCGCCGCTTTTCTGCCGGTCTGACAGGCGACCGGGCGGAAAAGGGCTCCAATATGGTGGCGGTGTCTGCAAGACACCGACATCCATATTAGGATGGTGGCGGAGGTCAGCCTTTCCATGGCGGCGTTGCCGCCATGGAAAGGCATGCGGTCTTTGCTGCTGGGGGCCCGTTACGGGCCCCCAGGGTGTTGGAGGGGGTGGGGGGTGCACATGGGGGGTACCTATGGTGCCCCCCTGCATTTGCATGTACAAGGTGGCAGGCACCGCGCGGTGCCTGTCACGTTGTGCATGCAAATGCTTGACATGCATTTCTGACATTGCGGCGGGTGCTGCTGACAGCACCGCCCGCCGCAATGTTAGGAATGCGGGATGCGCCCGCCAGTGTGGCGGGGGCATCCTAATGCATACGGCAAGACCGCCGCACCTATGGCGGGCGGTCCCTTTAGCCGTCGCGGTGGCGGGTGGACAAAGTCCGCCCGCCATCGTAATAGAACCCTTTGTTTCCTGCCCAGATTTTTGTTAAGCGACCTGAGAAATCATTGTTCTGGGTTAATCCTTGACTCATTATCTCAATATTTTCTTCATTATATTTAGCATTGGTAAACAAGCTAACTGCCCAGTTTAAGAAAATACTTTGTGGATCATCGTCACTCTTATGTCTTCTAATCATTTGGAGGTTGGAGCATATATGAAAGTTGGAAACATGGATTTTAATATGTTTAACGTTCTATAAAATGGTTTACAGAATAGAATCATATTGTTTTAATTTTTAACCCCTTCCCCCAATATGGCTTTGATTTGATTGGGAATAGTAAATCTGACCCTTTCAGGGTCTAAGTCCTTCCCCAAAATAGTTTAGATTTCTCTGTGAATGGTAATTATGACCTCTTCAGTGTCCAACACTTCCTAAAAATGGTTCAGAATGAAGAAGGAAAAGTAAATCTGACCCCTTCATTGTCTAATACCTTACCCACAATGGCTTTGATTGGAGTGGAGATATTAAGTCCGACCCTTTCCGTAAATGGGGCGTCCCAGACCCACCAACAACTGTAGAATGGGAACGGGATGTTGACTGGTGTATGCTGGCGGAACGAGCAGTTTATACGAACAGAGGTTGCCCCCAAAAAGTGGGATAAGATATGGGGGAAATGGAATGCATATCGAGGTAATATCTGCACCTCCCCCTCAGTGCAAAGACATGGACCGGTTGTATTAAACATATGACACAAGTCTAAAGGAGGGGGGGAGAGAGGGGAGGTTCAGTACCGGATCGTAATCTCCTGTTTCTGATCTGATGTGATGCACATGGTTGTATTGTGATTATGTAATTTAATAAGTTTTCAAAATAAAAAAAAAGATTTAAAAAAAAAAAATCCGACCCTTTTGGTGTCCAACACCTTCCCAAAAATGGTTTACAGTGGATTGGGAATAGTAAACGTGACCTTTTCAGCATCCAACACTTTCCTAAAAATGGTTAAGAGTGGAGTGGGAATAGTAAATCTGACCCCTTCAGTGCCGATCGTTTTCCCTAAAATGTTTTAGGTTGGAGTGGGAATAGTAAATCTGACTTTTCAGTGTCCTACACCTTCCTCAAAATGGCTTAGATTAGTCTGGGAATAGTAAATCTGCGCCCTTCAGGGTCCTACACCTTCCCCGAAATAGTTTAGGGTGGAGTTTGAAAGGTAAATATGACCGCTTCAATGTCAAACCCCTTCCCCTAGATGGTTTAAATTGGAGTTGTTACCCCTTTAAACTTGAACAGTTTATTTAGCGTAGTGTAGTTTGGTGCAGGAATAGTATTCATTATGTTTTTAATGTGCATGTGCTCCAAAAAGATTTTGGTGTTAGTGGGTGTATTAAACTATTCAATATATTATTGAATGAATAATGTGTTAGAAGAGGGATAGTGTAAATGCATGGGTTTTATTGAGTTATTGTATATTTTGTAGCCGGTTTGTAATGCTTGAGTTTCTTCACATTTCAATTGTACATTTGTATAGTTTAAAATATATTTTATTTTTACATTTGTACATTAATAATACACATGTTTTTAATTTTATACATACAACTTTACTTACAAACATTAGGAAAAATATTGTTTCACTTAGTTTTCTTGTACAATGTATTTTACATATTTATTTTCCAATACTAATAAATGTTGACATGTTATTTGTCTTGTTATACATCATTATATAATATCATTCTTAAATATTGTTTTTAGTTTTCAAATGTGTTTTGTATTGTTTGTTATGTTTTTGGAGTGTTATTGTGCATTTATTGTGCATGTTTTCTTTTTTTGGGGGGTTATGATCAGAAAGGAATAGTTTTCTTGTTTTTGGATGAATTTTTTATTGCACTTATTTTGGTTATATTTTAACCATAATTATTTTTTAATTTCCTTTCTATTTTTCCAAGAGCGTTTCTTAATTTTATTTTGTTTTTTCTATGGTTTTGTAGGTCTCTGGAATAACTTGGTTAATTTAAATTTAGTTTTTTTAATTTGTGCAATTTTATGGTGGCTTTTTGTCTATTTTTGAAAATTTGTTTTTCATTAGCATCAGGTACAGAACCGTAAGTTGATTTTAATTTTTTATTGTGGGTGCAAAATGTTTGCTAAGGTTGTTTTTATAAAATTAATTTTATTATTTTAAAACAAAAATGTTGTGTATTTTGTGCATTTTTGTATTATTTTAGTTCTTTTGGATTTTTTTATATATGTATTGTTATTTTTTTCAATGTATTATTTAGTCATTGATTTTATTGTAAAATACTTTTGTCAATCTTTTTGGATATTGTTTAAATACAACTTTTAAGTTAGACTGATAATTCAACTAATATTAATAAATATATAAATTGCATTGATTTTGTAGGTTTATGTTGGTGTAATTTTAATTCGATTTGTTAGGTGGTTTATAGTAGTGTTTTTGCTATGCTTGCTAGGTAATGGAGGCATTTGTAGTTATACAGAGTTTTACTTTACATTGTAGCATTTTGTGCATTTCTTTGATCTGTTTGATATTTTAGTTTTAAATTGGGTTAAAAATTCTTCGGTTTTTAGTTCTTGGTAGCTTTCTTCCTTTTTTAGGGTTTCTAGGAATGGGATAGGATGATGTTGCGCTAATGTGGCTTGGAAGGCATTGTGTCATTGTTTGTTTTGGTTTGTTGGACCATGGTGCTGCCATAGATGTTCCACAAAGGTATTTGGAACTCAAGTTGGCGTCTGTGGCCAGAATGGTGCAGTCTGGCAACCCAAGTGTCTTTAAAATAGTCTATTAGGCGACTTAGGCCCTAATTTAGAAACTGCAGAAAGGTTACTTCCATCTGCCTTATTACAAGTGCCTTCAGAAATAAAGCACTTATAATATGGCCAACAGGATATCCATCACGTTTGTGAAGGAGTCACCTGTCTGCCAAATTCTAAATCAGGATCTTAGTTTTTGCTTGTGGATTTGACAGTAGGGAGAATCTATCAGGAGGTTGTAGTGGTTAGCTACTTCTCTGCCTGGTACATATGCAAGGGCTATTATTTCAAAATTTTGTTAGGAAATTGCCTCGGTGTTGCACATTGTACACTAAGGGCCAGATTACGAGTTTGGCACTGTGGGAGTGGACCACCATGCCAGCGGCCCGCTCCCGCACCTGCCAAACCCGTGGTCAGGCCGCCTGCCATATTACAAGTTTACTCGTGTCTGGTGGGCTGTTTTTGGTATTTCCACGGCGGTGCCTATGAAAATGGGCACTGCAGTGGGAACGCCAAAAACAGTTCCTGCATGGCATGGACTGTAAAGTCCATGCTATGCAGGAGCTGGGGTGCATGCACACAGGGGGGCACATGTTGTGCCCCCTGCATGCATCCCCTTCAAATGGGCAACAGGGACTCTGCAGGGCCCCCTTTGTTTCAGGATTGCCAGCCTTTTCATGGAGTAAACACCACCATGACCCCACTGGTGGTCCTGAAACTCGTAATATGCTTGGCGGTGCCGCGCCACTGCCAGGGTACAGCGGTTCCCTGGCAGCTGCGGAGTTGCAATGGCGGTGCGGCAGTGGCTGGACTGCCACCGCAAGTCTGGCGGTCCGTGAACCACCAGAATCATAATCAGGCCCTTAGTGCTGATTTTTTGAAGTGTCACCAAATGCTTCAATTGAAGTGGTAATAGCAGCCGTGCATGTCTGTATGGCGGTAGATTTTTAAAATAATTTGCATCATTGGTTCCTTATTGTCGATGATTACTTTTTTGGGTAGCAATCATCAGTCTTTATTTTAATTTGGCTTAATAATTCGTAGTAGGTGGCGCTTTGCATGTTGGGGAGGAGAACATGTATTGACGTTATGTTACAGTTATGATATTCACCATGTATGGTCTATATCCGTGTGAATGGTGAAGGGCACAATTTTAAAAGTGTCATCCATCATCCATGTTTGGGTATGGCTTAGTCTGAGGGAGTTATTTTATTTAGCATTTATAATTATTCACCTGTCATTATTTGTATTGTCATACAGGAGGAATGCTTCTTCATTACGTGTAATGGTTAGATTTTCAGGAATGTCTATATCTTGGTATCTTCTGGGGACATCAAGGCTTTCTCTTGTGCAGTTTTTTGTTGTTGTAATTCATTTTTTTTTAAACTGGGGATTTCTGCCATTTGCCCTGTGGTGTGCTCAGGAATTTGAGGCAGCATATTTTTTAAGGTACTTGCTATGGTTTCCTGGGGACAAGTGCTTGCCTCTCTCGGGTGTGGTAATACATGTCTTACTTCTAATTCTGTCATATCTGGGGAGTGGTTGTGCGCCTTAACAATAATTACAACATAATTTTTCATTGTAGTCCTCAAATAACAAACATTAGCATAGTATTTAATACATTTCCAATGTATATTCTGTGTGCTTGTGCTTTATTGGCTGTATGTATATCCCATGTATGATAATTACTTCTTTCCTTGCTGGGAGGTTATGTAGGTGGTTATTCTGACAAGTATATCTTTACAACTTTAAGTTTAACATGTTTGTAATTTACATTTAACATTTTAAAATGTATATTTTTACTGTTTAAATTTTATAATTACATCTGCTGTTGTTTTAACATACTTCTTGTTTTTCCTTCTCTGCTGCATTGAGTCGAGATATGGTCCTGGTAGTGCTTTTCGTTTTTTTAATAAGGGAGGTTTGTTTTAGTCTTACGTTTAGAAAAATAGGTATGTTAGTTTTTGGGGTGCTTGGTTTTAAGTTTGCTTTTTAACATTAAGGGGTTTAGAGTTTATTAACATTTATTTATACTTACTGGAAGTGGGTGTTTTTGGGCAGCGGGATGGCATTAATGTTTGTAATCTTGTAATCTTGTAATAGCAGCTAAGGTTTGGAGATAAGAAGAGAAAGATTTATTTTAGTGGTTTATATTAGGTTAAGCATCAGGCAAATAATTTACTTTAATTTTCAGTTAATTGTTTTTTCTTTTACTTTCCGATGTAGATAGTTGGTTTTGTGCAAGATTTATTTTAGTGGTGTATATTAGGTTAAGCATCAGGCAAATAGTTAACTTTAATTTTCAGTTAATTGTTTTTTCTTTTACTTACTTTCCGATATAGATAGTTGGTTTTGTGCAGTGTAGTTCCTAGAATTTCAATTCAGAATCCAGCAGAGTGTCACTTTTCTGTAGGTGTAGCATTTTTGTTGGAAGGTTAAGTGATTTTTCTGAGCCTTTTAATAGTGTTTTTAAAAAAAAATAGTTTAATAGTTCCTTTTTGTTTAGTTTTTTGGCAGTATATTTCTTATTTGGTGGAGTATTATGTTTTTCTACGTTGTAAGCTAATTTTTCAAATGTATATGCATTTATATTTTAGATTTTGAGGTAATATTTTGTTTATATATTATTTCAGCAGTCTTATATTATTTTTATGTTTAATTGCTCAAAATATTTTATATTTAGTTAAGTTGTTAATTTATCAATTATGGCTTTGAATACAATATTTTATATTTTATTTTGTGTTCATTTGGTTAGTTTAGTATTTTAAATAGTTTACTCGTGTTTAGTAAATGTATATGATTCTAATGGCAGTTATTACTTAACAATGAATTATTTTTGATTCGTTCCAATGAAATTTTAATAGTTGAAATTGTTATATTCGATATTTTTTACATTTCCTATATTTTATATGGTTCAACAATATCTTGTATGCCGGACAGGCCTTCTATTCCGCCGGGCATTTCCATTGTGGGCTGGAGCCCTTTGAAGCCAGTTTTGAAAGCAGAGGGCAACTCGGGTGCCTCTATCACTTTTACCAGCTCACCAAGGTTAATTGCAGCAGGCAAGGGGAGGCTTCAAAAGAGAGAGAGACAAAGAGTGGGAGGGAGAGGGAAGGGAGAGAGAAATCAATCAAAGAGGGGAAGAGAGAGAGGAGAGAAGAAGAGAGATTGGATGGATGGAAAGGAAGGGATAGCAAGCGAGGAGACGAAGGTTTGAGCACTTTTGCCAGGGCTGCTTTTGGTTCCCCAGTTAGGCCCTGGTTATTAGTGAAGGTGCGTTTTTTAAATATAAATCAATGAACACTTCAAACACAGCTTTGTCTGTGATGCAACATATTTTAAACTTGATTGAGTGCTTCCAAAAAGTACAACCCAAATTACAGCAATTTTTCTCCTTTTGTACATGTAAATTACACTTTAGCAATAGGTTCAGAAGTGACTCACTCATGCTTTATTCAGACAGACTTTATTAAGGCATGCAGTATCACATGATAAAATTATGTCAAACACACTACTTTTTGTACATTACTAATGTTAAAGCCAAGTCACAACTAAGCTTAGATGAAACACAAGTACTAAAATAGAATGCTTTATTTGAGGCCTGGATAAATGTGTAATTCACAGAGAATGGGGTCAAATACATATATTCATATATAACCCGGTGAGAATGTGATCCCAACTTTTGAGGGGAACTTAAGACTTTAAATTGAGACAAATTGTACAATGGCTCATGTACTTGAACAAGAGTGATGCTATACAGTTAACACCCAGTTATGCACAGGTATGCACATAAAGCACATGGTAACAGATGGTATCAAAGAAACATTACATTGAAGTTTACACAAAATATTTTCTTCATTTGGATAATGCTGCACTGCTTTGACTGGCTGCTTGAGTGAGACAAAGGGCACAGAGGATTGGCTGTGCATGTTAATTCACGCAACCAACCAGTAGTGAATGATGTGGTCATGTTCAAATTTGCTTGGTACTATCATGTAGATATCTGTTTTATTCAAAAGTTTTATTGGCATTTCAGAAATTAAAATGACAATATCCAATACTGCTTAACAGGTATTAAAAATAAAAGTTAACTCCAACCATATGATCCAAATTATTATAAAAGTAATATTGCTTCAACTTGGAAACTGAAAGGAAAAGAAGAAAAAGAAAAGGGTTGAATAAAAATTGAAAATATAGAAATATATTGAAAGAAAATCTTCTCTGAAACAGTAAATGTGGAAATTAGCAACTCTATGATTATCAGAAACGTCATTCCACCAGAACAATATCTTTCCGTTAAAAAGTTCAAAAGCTACATCAATAAATAAATCAACAATCAACATATTTTGAAATGTATAATTTCTACACAAAGCTCCTTAACTTATCATGATGTTTTATTAGTGACCATTCGTGTTTAATATTACATTTATTCCACACTTTGGGGCTGATTACGATCTCGTTCGGAAAGCATTCAGACCGAATCGGTTCTGTATTGCTTTCCAGATGACTCGGATCGGGGGAGTCCGACCGATCGATTTTGATGCATTGGGATACGATTCGGTCGGACTACCATTGACTTCAATGGGAGCATGTGTTCTGAACCAGAACGCATGCTCCCATTGAAAAAAGGGGTGGCTGGGGAAAATCATGCACCTTTTGGCAGGCACCCCTTGGTGCCTGCCACACTGTGCATGGTTGGAAAGGGGGGACACATGGGTACCCCCACAGGCCCCATTCAGAGGGCCCCGGGTGAAGGGGGTCCTGCTACGGGCCCCCAAAATCAGATTCCGACAGCCGTTTTGTTCTGGGCAAACCAAATCGGAACGGGTGTCCGAATCCGTCATCGCAGTAGCTCGCTCAGAAACCGTATCCATAGAGCTGTACGAATTGGCTCGGAAAGGCTCGATCTCTATGAATGCCTTTCGGAACTGATTCGGTCAGCCCTAACGGTTTCCGGGCATCGTAATTGGTCCTTTGGAACTGGGTATGAGTCAGTCGGAAACAAGGGCTCCGTGTCGGATTCGGCAAACCCGAATCCGATTTGGAGCCCTTCTGAACGGGATCGTAATCGACCCCTTTATGTCAATTCAAAAAGCATATGGAAGAGGGTACCTTTGTCCGTATTACAAGACCAGCATAATCCATTTTGTGATTCCACAAATTTACATAACTTGGCAAGAGTAGAAAGAAGCATTTTATGATAATAATAAGAGTGTGTTAATTATAAAAACACAGCCAAATTTTTTAAAGATTCTAGACAAAACACAATCCCAAAGATGCCCATCCTTTGAAACAAGTAAATCTGGCTCCCCTGGTTCCCACTCCTACTGTCATTGAGGTTTAGTTCTCTTAATAGTCCAACGTTGTCAAATAACATTATAGATTTGAGCAGAGTCACTCCAAAATAGGTTAGAGCTCTTCAGACACTTCACATGGTCTTGAACCGGCAAAATAGTAATTCTACTCAGAGCACAAATGACTGCTTCACAGAGAAGAGAATAGTCTTTAATACAAAGACAGGAATATTTTGATACCATATTTAGTTGAACCAATATACGCACCTGCTATGCCATGTAGATCAACAAAATTAGTTCTTTTGAAATTTGAAATGTTTGTTATACCACAAAATTGTAGAATTGAAAGTGTTGAGAGAAATATTAGTAGGAAATAAGAGTTGCTCCAATAGAAGAGAAAAGTCATCTGGGATTGCTGAAATGCTGCCAAAGTATTTACAGGTCACAGTACCACTCCACAGGCACACAGGTACATCCCAGGGGAGCTCATCAGCTCGTTGGCTCAAGAGAGCCTTTTAAACACAAGGGGGGAGGCAGCACACTGGCTCTCATCCCAACACAGTTTACCCCATTGCATTCTGGTAAATGTAGTACGCTTACTTCAAAGTTGCTGTAGTTTTTCACCAAAGTTGGTGCAGGTAATGCTGTTATCTCTAGACACTTGTTTCTGGGTTTAGCCCTTCATCAGTAGAGAGCAGAAGTAGAGAGCAGAGAAAAGTCATCTGGGGTTGCTGAAATGATGCCCAAGTCTTCGCAGATCACAGTACCACTCCACAGGCACACAGGTGTATCCCAGATGAGCTTGTCGGCTCCTTGGGTCAAGGGAGCCTTTTAAACACAAAGGGGGAGCGCACAGCCACTCATCTCAGCACATTTTACCCCATTGCATTCTGGTAAATGCAGTATGCCTACTTCAAAGTTGCTGTAGTCTTTCCCTTGAGCCAACTAGCTGGCAAGCTCACCTGGGAAAACTTACCGGGGTAAACTGTGCTGGGATGAGAGGCTCTCTCCCCACTTGTGTTTTAAAGTTTAAAGAATAATCAAATAACAAACATTTTTCAAAGAGTAATCGATAATGCAGGGGGACTTTTAATATTCATAGGATAAATAACATGCTTGTCTAAATCCAAAAACAACATGATAAGTTCTAAAATCAGGAAAGCCAACACCTCATTTGTTAAAATTTTGCAAGATCAATTCTAGAGGTTTCATGGTTTCACAAGAATTTTTGGCAAAAAGAATGAATTTGTATAAAATAACATAAATTGATTTTTATGGGTGGCATGGACAGTACATGTAGAACATGAAGAACAATCAGCATGACCCCACCAGGATAAAGTATGGGGAGATCACAATAATAGGAGAGAGTCACTTTTGTTTTCTCATGGATGAAAAGTTGTAATCATTTACTTTACTAATCATAGATTTACATTTTTTTGAGGGGAGACCATTTAAAACTAGGGGCGGGCAGAACTTGCGGAGTTTCACGCTGCAGAATTCCTCAGAGCCACATGAAAACTCCATGAGATTCTGTGGTTTCACCAACTGGTGGAATTATGAATGTCACGCTGCTCACGCTGCAATTTAGAGCCAGAAGCGTGAGCAGCGCTGAAAAATCAGTGCAAACAGCACCATGCAGTGTGCAAGAGCGCGCAGTCATTCGAGTTGATTTTGCTGCCGCTTCAGTAGGAAATTTACTCGAGCGGCAGCAAATCTACTCGAAAAGCAGCCCTCTCAGCACGATAGCTCGCGACCACCCCTGACCACCTGCATTTGAAAATGGCACTGGGGGAGACCAAATCTAGCTTGCATTTCTGAAACCTCGCTGGAAGAAATTCGCCACACAGCGATTGCCAGAGATTGCTCGGAACTCCACGTTACCAGAGTACAAAACTATATGTAATGGCAGAATCCCTATCTTTGTTTATATCCCAAAACTTTTAAGTAAAATGAGATTTCATCAAAAAAGATCCCAAGGAACTTGAGGGATTTGCACTATAAAGTAACATTGTAAGAAGACAATTTGAAATCTAAATTACATTGGTTAAGAAATTTGATAGACGAGTTACAATGCATTCTAGCCAAAAAACTGATCAATACAATTGATACATCATAAGGGGGCAGAGCAGACTACCTTGTCTAGTGTCTCGCCTCGATTTAAAAAAAGAAGAGGATATACTGTTTGATAGGACACAAGCTTTGGGATTAGGTTGTAATTTTTTATGAAATGAATACATTTATCTTCTAAAACAAGAATGTGTTTTGAACACACAATTCCCATTTACTCTTATAAATGCTTTTTCAGCGCCAAGTGGTATAGCATTCATAGGTATATTCATTTTAGAGGTTTGAAGTATGATGTTAGAAAGCAACATTGCATTGTCTGATGCTAACCTACTCTTGACAAAATCAGGCCAATTTTAGCATATAATTTGCAGTTACTATTAATTAAAGAAATAGGTCTTAAATTAATATGCTATCTGTGCTGTTTATCACATTTAGGAATAATAGTGCGAAGAACCTCCAAAAGAGTACCACTTGCAATGAAATCGCATACAAAAGAATTATATAACTCCAATGTTTATGAGCAAAACATGATGGAGAAATTAAATCCATAAAGAAACAATCTGGTCCGGAAGCTTGACTTTTGTGTAGCGATTTTACAGCTTTAAATACTTTATCCTACGTGATGTCCATATCTAGCACAGAGTACTCAACAGGCAAAGCTCTAGGTTTGGAAATAGCAGAAAAAAGGAGTTAAAATCAGACTGAGAGGGACTACCATTATCTGTATATAGATGTATAAAATGATTCAAATTATTTGGAAACAGCCACATCAGAGAGGGCTAGAGTTTTATCATTTTGTCAGGTTCCGAAGTTGTAGGCCCATTGAAAACTCTTGCCATCCCTGAATACGTACACCAGTGAGTGGAGATTAACTTGCCACCTGGCATAGGATTCGGGAAAGAAACAGGAAAGGAGTGAGAGAGAAATTCTGGACTGTCATTCATATTTCTTCAGAGTTGATTTTTTTGAAGGGATGGCAGCACTCTGTCTGAATGTTATGGAATGGGTAGCTCTACACCGGTAGTGGAAGGAATGCAATAACAGGTGCAAACTAGTATGTAAGTGAAAAACCAATGCAACTATAGAACATCTTGCCAGAAGCCTCTCAATTGTGCTCGGCCTCACCTCACCTGACGTGAATGAAAACTAGGAAGTGGACCCCAAAAATTAGATGCTTGATACGGCAAACAAACATTTCTCTCCCTTGCCATACAGCTAATGTTTTCTTAATCTCAAGAATACTTCTTTTGAGTACCACAATGTTGCTGAATATATCAAAATGTTGTTGCGATAAACTACCATGTATACATCTAGAACGTATCGAGAGATGTTGTTCCCAAAGTGCTGAAAGCCAGGAGAATAACATAGACCTAATGACATAAGGAAGTACTCAAAACGACCATAGCAACTATTGAAAGCTGTCCACCATTCATCCCCTTTACCAGATGACATACTCCCCTGAAATCTAGTTTGGAAATGATCTTAGCAGTATGAACTTGATCAAGAAGCACAGATATGAAAAGGGGAGTAACAGTTACTTACAGTCATGGCATACGATTTTCTATAATTAGTACATGGTTTAAATTCCCCATTAGCTATTTTTACTCAGAAAATAGGGGCCCCTGGTGGTGAGTTGGAGTGTAAAATGCAGTTTTCTTGTAGATATTGGCAAAGTACTTCATCTTCGGTTATAGTCAGAGGGTAGATTTTGCAATGAGAAATCATGTCTTTCTGGCATTAAACCAATTCTGGAATCGTATTCTTGATGTGGTATAAGGGTGTCTGACCCTTTCTTGCTGAAGACATTATAGAATTCAGCATATTGAGAATGAATATTGTAATTTTCAGTCTTTTCCATTTTTCTTTCATCTTTCCTATATTGGGTTGTTTAGCTAAAGAAGTCAAAGGGTGCACACCTTACTATCGCAGATTAGGAACAGTGCTCCTTGCATAATGTTAAGCTACATCTTCACATTGGTCCAATTGATCTTTGGATTGTGAATCCTCAAGCACGTCATGCCAAGGACTGTTGGAAATGAAGAGCATTAAATGAGATAAAATGATATCTTCTCCTCATGCCAGGCCTAGGTAGTCATTTACAGAGTCTCTTGAGAAAATACTCCAAAGGCCAATTCAGTACCAATGAGTGCTTGAATTTCCTGTTTTACTTCTTTTTCAGTGATGTAGAACTTGAAAATGATTATCAATTAAAATTCAACCAGAGCGTGTACTCTAATCAACTCAAGTGAAGTTGTGATAAAGCCTGGTAAAAGAATTGTGTGAGTTTTCCATAATGGAGATGTCTGTAATTTGCTAGCTCTTCCTGAGTTCATTGTTAATAGACAACCTATTTAGTTTCCTGGAAACTGGGTGCACTTTACCAAATTTGCTCCTTTATCACAATAAAAACAGAGACAGGGCTTTCTCTGGTGCTCTTTCTCTTCTATATAAGAAAGTCACCCTCACCTCTTTCACTGTCGTTACAGTGCATCTATTTGAAGGGTTAAATCCATTAACGCTGTAGTGGCTGTTGCCGTGTTAGCCACCATGGACAATCAGCAATTAAGTAAGTTCTCCCTTCAACCTTGGTAAGATGTGAAGCCCACCCAACACCTGAGATCATTTATTGAAAATTACTAAAATACATAATGTTAACAACCCCACATGTGTGGCCTGAATTATATGTTGTTTACCAAAGATTACTGAAAACTGATCCAAAAACTGATACGAACGGATCAGCAAAGGGCTTGGTTTAATAGGAGTAGTGTAGTCCAGTTCAGTGCATCCTTGTTAAGTTGCAAATAATATGAGGGCTACTTTGACAGTTTCTTGAGAAAATATTTGAGATGCTGCCATGAAGTGTAGCTGAAATTGGGTCAAAAAGTTTGGGAATCTATTACCATCCCCTCTGAAGTTTTCAGGACCTGCTAACACCAACTGGTTAAGAAGAGTAACAATGCATTCATACATGTTATTACTATCAAGCGGTCCAGCTTATTAAGTGCACTAACATAGAGCTTTTGTTACCAGAAGATTTTGGAGCAGCCTCACAGAGCTCAAAGATATCTAAATTAATGTTTTTAACAAAAGGGTGCCTTCTTGGCCTTGGTGTCTGACCTCTAACTCTTTGTGCATCTTGGGAGTTGCTTGCACCATCATATTAATTGGGTTTTCAGATTGGGTATTGGGCCTGGCAGACTGCCAAGTTCCGAAGTTGTAGACTGGTTGAAAGTTCCTGCAGTCCCCAAAATAAAACGCCAGTGAGTGGAGAGGAACTCAGGACCGAATGCAGAAATTAATGAAGAAGCAGGGGAGGGAGTTAGAAAGAAATCCTGGACTGGAGCACCCGCTCTTCAGGGTTGATCTGTTTCAAGGGACGGCATCACTCTCTCTAGATGTTATGGAATGGTTAGAGCTACACCGGCAGGAAGATGAAGGGGAAATGGCATGACATAGCACAGATGGAATTATGTTTACCTATTCTAGCTGCGGTTAGACCTGTTATGAGCCCAAAGCTGACCAAAGTTGACTGGGATACTAATGGAAGGCCAGAGTACACTGCAACAACACAGCAATTAAAATAAAATAGGGAACGACAGCACAACACAAGGCAAAGGATGTGACCGCCCATAGGGTGGTCGGAAACATCCATTCTACAATGGAAGGTTGTGTGGTAGGCCGAAAAGGACCGAAGCACAAGCTTCCATTGCAGAATGGATGTTTGGAAACATAGCAGAAGGCCAGGGGGCAAGGGGGCCCTTCTAGAGGGGCCCCCAAAGACACTTTCCAACAGCTTTTCCATGTCGGAAAGGCCGACATGAAAATGCTGTTGGAAAGTGCCATCATAATCCCCAAGGTGAAGCCGAGGCTGGCTCCGTCGTCAAGAGGGATTATGGTGGCTTTCCGATGCTCCGACGGGCTCAAGGAGCGCATCAGAAGAGCAGCGGAGGGTCCCTCCGTCATTGGCTTCCAACATCGTAATGCGGTGGGCGTACCGCAGGGGCAGATGTCAGAAGGACAGCAACCGACAGTCGGCCGGTTGCTGTCCTTCCGACATCGTAATCAGCCCCAATGTCTTTAAGTACCGTAGGAGATTTGGTTGCACAATATACATGTTTGCTGTCTTAATTTGTTGAAGTAAAGTGCTATACTGAGAATTCTATATTTTTATCTCAGCTACAAATTAAGCAGTCAAGAAGCAAAAACCAACTTCGAAACCATCCCAAGTATTTACATAAGAATTTTGTTGCAAAAGTACTAATCTCTTTCTGAAAATTCAGATCCGAAAAAAAGTGATTAGACAATGTCAATCTCCACACCTTCAAACCAACATTGAACACATCAAAAGTATCAATAACAGGAGCATGGCTTGAGATAGATGGAACCCATCTTTGCAGACTGTAAACTTTGAGGCAGGGATTTAAATATCATATAATTGATACAGCATAAAGTAAAACAAATCTGACAAAAAAAGAAAAATCCAAACAATCATGATTGGAGATCCTCCAAGCATCTTTTAGGTCTCTGGAAGAAATTGCAAACATAAGAGCCTAATGACATTTATTAAGAATAAACTTACAATCTGATTTTCTATCACTTAAAATATCTAAGATAGCAATACAATTGCCACCTATAACAATATTGGCATTAGAGATAAAAGTAATTTTTGTTTTAATGCCATGCTGAAACAATTTACCAGGAACAAATTTACTAAATAATTTGGTAGCCTCCTTGCACTTGCTCTATCCTCTAAATCCTCACACACTGTCATTAAACATACAATTTATAACCTTAACCTCCTTTTTCATTTTGTTTTCAAGTACTTTAGAAGCACCTTTCCTGCGTTATTCTGCCCATATTAATATTTAGATTTTATACATTACAGGGTATTATAAGCATGTTCACCTAACTGTAACACCGCTTAAACTTTTTTTTTGTTCAGTGAATACATATAAATATACTCTCATTTCTCCTCCAGCTGCCAGAACGGCGGCATGTGCTCGGGCATGAGCACCTGACTTCATTAATCCAATATTTCTTTTCTGATCCTCGGAAGAAAGCCACAGACACTTTAGTTAGTGCTAAGTGCTCTTTATTTTATTGACTATCCGGCAGCAAAAGCACACTGGTTGATTTTTTTTTTTATGCCAAGGGTACTATGTTTCTCCCACATGACGAGTGCCGTCCTCCTGTAAGGTACTGCAGTATTCCTTTGTGAGCTGCTGTTCAAGCTTCACCCCATTGGGCCATGGTACAGCTCAAGCTTCACTGAGGATGCCTGCACGGTACCATGGTGGTAAGCTTGACCGTGTAATTTGAGATGTTATCAGTGATGCCATCAATGATGTCATTTTACATGTCATACAATAATATTTAAAATACACATATTTATCCAATTTTCTTTGAAGTTTAGTTATTTATTTTTTAGCTTCCCCTACGCTTTACTATTTGGAGATCCCTGAGGGAGACCCAGGTTGAGCTCAATTTGTGCAACATGGACCTGCTACCAAAAAAATGCTGCTATCCTGTATATAGCTCCTAGTTCAGCGTTGGATACCAATCTAAAGAACCTTCTTTAAGTGTCAAAGGGAATTTTATGGCAAGACCGGAGGCTAAGATTATGCAATCTTCTTTTATTGCGCCCACAGCAGCACCTTTAAAGGATATAGAACACAACAAAGTTCTATGAAAACTAACAAAGAGCCAGAATCTCCAGTCCTCATCCTTCTTTTTTGCTGCTGCCCTCAAGATAAGTCTTGCGTGCGTTTGCTCTGGTAGATGTGTAAGATGTTGAATGGTATGCCTGATTTATTTGGTTCATAATAAGGTATGCCTGATATATTTGATTCTAAGTAATACTGTTGAACTTTAACTCTTTATATAGCGTTATTTGAGGAAGGTTTAAATTTAACGTTTCATCTTTGATCCGTTTTTTAGAGTTTTAAATAGAAATGTGGGGGCATATTATCAAGAACGGCGTTAAAATTATCGCCGCTTTGGCGGCAGAAAACTGCCGCTAAAGCGGCGATAATGGGCTTGATAATATGCCCTTGAGAATTCCAATAGAAGCCCATGTTGACACCAGAACATGGGCTTCTATTGGAATTCTCAAGGGCATATTATCAAGCCCATTATCGCCGCTTTAGCAGCAGTTTTCTGCCGCTAAAGCGGCGATAATTTTAACTCCGTTTCTTGATAATATGCCCCTTGACCCTTTATGATTCGTTATGAATGGGAGTAAGAGCTTTATTTATTGTGGACCTATCGCTAAAGAAATATATTTTTTAATGCTCCTTCGCGTCGCCTTGTCGAGCGTAATTAAGCTACTTTCCGAGCGCGATTGGAGAGAAACGCACTCTACGGGAGTGTTTGCACGATTAGCGTGGCAGTTTTTAAACGGAAATTCTTAATGTTTAATTCCGAAAATAATACAGGAAATAACATTTGTAAAATTCAAGCTACGTGCTTGTTTGGGTTCAAACTCGTACAGTTATTTGCTGCGTTCCAATCGTCACAAAGCCTACAGCAGCCATGTCTGAGTCAGGCTGCTTGCGTGATGTTAGGATTTATGAGTCAGGCTGCTTGCGTGACGTTTTGACTAATGACGCTCACCTACGCACGCACGCCTGCAGGTCGCGCGCGCGCTAACGAGGAACTGTCAGTTCAGAAACTGACTGAAATTACAAACGGTTTAGCGGTCGAGGTATTTCCATAGCGGGGAGTTATTTCCTAACGCGGGGGTTTTTAAGAACATCGGAGCTTTAATATTAGTTGGTACTGAGGTTTCGCGCTGTTATTTAGAAATTTGGTATTTTACCTGAGGGTTCTTTCTTAAGTTTAAGCTTATTGCTACTCTGGTGTTTACATTAAAGTTGTGTTGTGTTATTACTGGTGGTGTCATCTTGAAATAATTTAAAATGACAGAGGAATGTGCAAGTAGACAACCCGAGTCGGGTCTAGAAGAGAAAATTAGCCTGATGTTAAATAAATTTGCATTGGATTTGGACAAAAGAATGGAAAAGAAATTTGAGGAGCTTGTTAAGGGTAACAGCCAGCCCTCTCAGGATGAACATTTTTGGTCCGCAGGGGAGGGGCCAGTACCCTTACAGGGAAAGAGTGGTAAAGCGAATAGAAAAAGAAAGAATACGGAAACGGATGGTTTTAAGAATAAGAAAGCAAAGTCTGGCTACCAGGTTCAGGTTTTAAGCAAACGTGCGAAACATGGTGGTGTCAAGGACACACAAGGGGACCTTGATAGAGGTCAGATGAGTAGTAATAGAAGGCATACTACCATCTTGTGTGATGAGTCTTCGGGTAGTGCAGAGATTGAGTTAAATTGTTCCTCTGACTTCGATTCTGAGGTAGAAATTGTGGAAAAAGTGAAACCAACAGAGGTTAAGTCTAAGGATAAGACTGACAAACATGGTGGGGTCATGGACCCTCTTGGTAAGTCTATGTTTGACCCAATGTTGCTGAAACATCCGTTATCCCCGGAACGGAGCCCGGCTCCTCATGTGGCAGAATATGTTCAAATGTGGTTGAGAAAACAAATCCCTAAGGACGTGAGATTGAGGCTCCGTTCAGAATGTCCTAGGCCTAGTTTGGCAAATAAGATTGCATCGACGCCCGATCTGGACGCAAAGATGGTAGCGTTCATTGGGAAAGGTGGAAGAGATCCCAAAAAGGGTTTGGACAAGGACTAAAGATGTGTCAGGATAGATTACTGGATTTAACGGGCCCGCTCACAAAGATATTTGATATGGCCGAGGAGGCTTATGTTGAGAAGAAAGATTTAGATGTTGAGGAACTTAGGGAATGGATTCAGAGGGCGGTGTGTTTGCTGAGGAATGCAAACACCGCAATTTCTGTGGAAAGGAGGAAGAGTATCCTCCTTAAAATAGACCCTAAGCTAGCTGAATTAGCAAATAACGAGGGTGGCCTTGAGGCCAATGGCATGCTGTTTGGAGAAGCATTCATTAAAGATATGAGCAAATATGTTGGGGCATTTAGCTCACTGCAAAAATCGCAAAGGGAGATAAAAAAAGGTCTTTGACCGTCGTGTTTTTAGCGGGGCCGGGAGAATTAGAGGTTGATTCCCCGGCCGAGGTCAAGGGATTACAAGGACCTCCTTTTCTAGGGGTTTCAGACCTTACAACTATAACTACCAATCACAATCCGGTTTTCAAATCGGAAATTTCTACCCACAAAAGGAAAGAGGAAATTCGAGAGGAAATAGAAAATCAAGAAGATCAGGTAAGATTAGGCCATATTGTTACCCATGTAAAGTTGGGCGGCAGACTTGCCCAATTTTATCAGAATTGGTGTATGTTAACAGGGGACCCATGGGTTCTCCAGACGGTTTTGGGATATCGAATAGATTTCATAGAGGAACCAGTTCAGAATCTATGTCCTCCGATGATAAGATTCAATTCAGATCTAATGGAGTTAGTAGAAAAAGAAGTAAGAGAATTGGAATCGAAGGGTGCTATTGTAGAAGAACTGGATGTATGTGTGGGTTTCATAAGCAATATCTTCCTTGTGGAAAAGAAAGGGAAAGGTATGAGACCTGTAATAAACTTGAAACATCTGAACGATTGGGTGGAGTACCATCATTTCAAGATGGAGGGTATGCATATGCTGAGGGATGTTCTGCAGACAGGAGATTGGATGACTCGTCTGGACCTAAAGGACGCTTATTTAACTATCCCTATTTGGTCGGAACACCAGAGGTTTCTGAGGTTCAGATGGGGAGGGAAGTTATGGAAGTTTGTTTGTCTCCCCTTCGGGCTATCCTCGGCCCCCTGGTGCTTCACCAAAATGCTTCGTCCAGTAGTTACATTCTTGAGAGAGAGAGGGATACGTGTAATTATTTATTTAGACGATATCTTGATTATGGATCAGGAGGAAGCAAGAGTGGAAGATCACACGAGGTTAGCAGTAAGCCTTCTGGAGAGTCTTGGTTTTGTTGTGAACAGAAAAGAAATCTTGTTTGATTCCGAGTCAGGAAACTCAGTTTTTGGGATTCTTAATAAATACGATTCAAGGGCAGTTAAGGTTGCCTATGGACAAGATAAAGAGAATAAGGAAGGAAATTCGAAGAGTTTTGTCATTAGATGTGATTTCCTTGAGGATGTTAGCAAGAGTTATAGCTCTGTTGTCCTCAACTATTCAAGCTATTTTTCCAGGACCTTTGAATTATCGTGCTCTTCAAAGATTGAAGAGCAGTCACTTATTCTCAGGAGATTACTCTTTCAGGGGAAGCAAGGTCAGAACTCCTTTGGTGGTTAAGAAATATGGAGGCATGGAATGGGAAAGCAATTTTCGGAGTAAATCCGGAATTGATTATAGAATCAGATGCGAGTTTAACTGGTTGGGGAGCTCGGTGTGGTGCAACTTCGACAGGTGGTATGTGGACCCTAGAGGAAAGGACGATGCACATAAATTGTCTGGAATTGCTTGCGGGGTCTTTTGCAATAAAGAGCTTTGCAAAGGGCAAGGCAAAGTGTTCAGTCCTGTTGAGAATGGACAATGTCTCAGCTGTCAGGTATGTGAACAAGCTAGGGGGACCGAAATCAAGGGATCTAGCGTACCTTGCCAAAGTGTTTTGGGATTATTGCTTGAATCAGAATATTTCGGTTCAAGCAGGATATATCCCAGGTTTGAAGAATGTACAAGCGGACTGGTGCTCGAGGAATCACTCGGATTCCAGCGACTGGACCCTGCACAGGTCGGTGTTCTTGAGGTTGATGGAGGTTTGGGGTCCTTCTCATGTGGACCTGTTTGCGAACAGATGGAATACTCAGTTGGAGAAGTTTTTCAGCTGGCGTCCGGATCCGGACTCAGCGGGGATAGATGCCTTCAGACTGGATTGGAGGGGACTTCGTCCTTATGCCTTTCCCCCATTTGTCTTGATAACACGGGTAACCTTGTTGGTACGCAAATGGAAGGAAACAGTGGTTTTGATAACCCCCCTTTGGAAGTCACAGGTCTGGTATCCTATACTCCTAGAAATGTCAATACATTGTCCAATTCTGCTTCCATCGTTTCAAGGCGTCCTGATGGGACCATTAGGGGAACTCCACGATTTAGTGCTATCAGGTCAGTTGAGACTGATGGCATGGAACATTTCAGGAGAGTCTGGGAAGTGCCTGGACTTTTGAATGAGGCTTCTGACCTTATTAAGGAATCCTGGGCTCCAGGAACCAGGAAGATGTATAGATTGGCATGGGAGAAATGGTTACGCTGGTGTGTGGAGAGGGATTACGATCCCGTTTCAGTGGATGTAGTCTCAATAGTTAATTATTTGGCTTCCTTGTTTGCTTCAGGATTAGCTTACAGAACTATCAATTTACATAGGTCAGCCATTGCCACTGGTCATGATCCGGTTAATGGAGTTTCTGTGGGTCAGAATGTTTTGGTGAAAAGATTGGTGAGGAGTGTGAGAGTTTCTAAACCTCCTGTGGACAGGTATTCTTCCATTTGGGATGTGTCAAAGGTATTATTGTATTTAGAGAATTTAGGGAGCAACTGTGATTTGGACTTGAGAATCTTAAGTGGAAAATTGACAATGTTGTTGTGTTTATTATCTTTTAGAAGAGTTTCAGATGTGAAGGCTTTGGATGTCGGTGCTAGGATTTTTAATCCTGAAGGAGTTTGTTTTTATCTATGCAGAAGAACGAAAACGATGTCAGAAAGCTTATTCTATCCTTATTTTGTTGATCATGAGGGTTTATGTGTTGTGCGTTGTTTAAAGGAGTATGAAAGGAGAACTTCAGGTGTTCGTCCTCCTAATGAAAAGCAGCTTTTAATATCCTATAGGAAACCACACAAAGCTGTGTCTAGCCCAACTTTGGCAAGATGGGTGAAAGAAGTGATGAGGAATGCTGGTGTTGATGTGAACAGGTTTGGTGCACATTCAGTGAGAGGTGCTTCAGCTTCGAAAGCTTTTATGCTGGGAGGTGCTTTGCATGATATTTTGAGATGTGCTGATTGGTCTAATGACTCTGTTTTTAGAAAATTTTATTTTAAACCTGTGATTAATGCAGCTTCTTGTTTGTTAGAGAAGCTTTGAACTTGCATAATCTTAGCCTCTGGTCTTGCCATAAAATGTAGATTTTCATCAGCTTTGATGGACAGAAAATCTGGATTTTATTAAAGACACGGAGGCTAATATTATCCCACCTCTCTCCCTACCCTTGGTAATTCTAATTTGTTCTCTTACATCTCGTGGTCAACAATGAGACGGAAAGATGGATCCTAGTTGTATACGGATAATATTTTCATATGGATTATCAAGTTGATGTTTCTAAAGACTTATGTTTGTATTTATTGCAGTGCACAAAAAAGAAGGATGAGGACTGGAGATTCTGGCTCTTTGTTAGTTTTCATAGAACTTTGTTGTATTCTATATTCTTTAAAGGTGCTGCTGTGGGTGCAATAAAAGAAGATTGCATAATATTAGCCTCCGTGTCTTTAATAAAATTCAGATTTTCTGTCCATCAAAGCTGATGAAAATCTACATTATTTTACACACCAAGCGAAAATTATATAACGCAGTCTAAAGTTTCCTTATGGGCAGTGCTTAATTTGAGCCGGTGTTATCCGGTGCTCGGCACCAGCACTTAATTGTCAACACTGGTGTTTGTGACAGTCAGCCACAAGGTGGCGCTGTCTGGCTAATCTAGAGATGACCACAGCAACAGGTAATTGTTAATTCAATATACATGGCAGGGGCAATGTATGGTGCAGCTGCAGTGGCCTCCTGACGAGAGCCTGGGCACTTTTTTTTTTTTTTACAGATTAAGTACTGCTTATGGGGCCTGCCTAACTCTTATTGTCAAACACCTTGTGTGTTTGCTGTTAAAAGTGACCATTGGTTAGAACGACGAGAAAGTACTCAGTATGATTATGTTCAAGTCAGACATATTCCCATTTTGAAAAATGCATACCTGAATTTTCCTGCGTAAAACATTTGAAAATTATATGCAGCCAGGTAGTTGAACCCCCTAAATGATATTCCCAAATACTGTAGAAAAATTGGTCTTTAATTGTAAAATGTGATACACTGAAAGAAACTCATAAATATACAGAGGTATGGCTTCAGCCCAAAAGCTGCTGAAAAGAGCAGGACCGGAAAAACGGACAGTGAGCCATCGTGGTTTCAGTCTGCAGAGTGCTTCACAGGAAACAGGAGAGATTATAAAGTGTAACTAGAGTGTTGAAAGAAATGATTGCCACACGAGTTGTGTGTGGGAAGTATAGAAACACACCTAGGGATTCAAGTGTCTTGACAGTGAGCCCCTTGGCTCATCAATGTGTCTAAAAATATAAGCAATAGAAAGTAAATAAACCATACTGCAGAAATGGCTTCTCAATCATATTTCAAAAAGGAGTCTTCGGGCTGGTTCAGAAAGCGCTGTATTTGATATGTCCTGCAGAAGACACTCAGTGGATGCACAAGCAATTTTACAATGTTAACATATACCTACAAAACACTGAGCTAAATGTAACAAATGTTTACGTGCTTGGCAGTGGCGGCTGGTGGAATTTGAAAGTGGTGGGCGTATGCAGAATGAATCAACACATGCGAGCGAGCGCAGCGAGCGAGCCCAACGGCAATAAGGGGGTCCGGGTGGGTTCTCCCCCGTGAAGAAATTTTTAAAAAATTGGCATCTTTTTGGTGCGATTTTCAGCACTATTTCTGTGATAAATGGACTAAAAATTCAGTTCTTCTAGGCATTCATAACAGAAAACTCATACATTATTTCAGAGAATTTCTGGGTTGCCAAGTAAGTCTGACTTCTGAAGAGGGCAAGGGTACTAAGCAAGACTGCTTTGGCTCTACCCTTTGCAATAGAAAACACTAGTTAGCGATGTGAACAAGTTCAATGGACAAACCTGGGGTCTAGGGACAGTCCCTCTCCTGAGAAGGAAATTTAAAAAAGATTGGCAAATGGTGCATTTTAAAGCAAATGAATGCAGCGATAAAGCAAGGCTTATTACGCAGTGGGAACGTATAGTCTTGAAATATTAAACACATTAAAAACTGCCCAGTATCTTCTTGCATTAATTTGTTCAACAGTTACTGTAATATGTAAATTGTTCTGCATGACAACGTTAGCCCTTTAAAATGTATGCTTTCCCAGTGTCTTGCACTGCATGCAGCATTAACTTTGGAAAAATATGCTCTAACCAGACTTCGGAAGCACCCACAGCTGCTGGCTGTAACCAGTCATATAGAAATATGTGCAGACAGGTCTTTAAGTGAGATGAAAAAAGTAGGTGCTCCCTGTAAAGGAACATGCCAAATACATTTCTGTGATTCCCATAGTGTGCCATCAGACCGGTATTTTGGTTTCTCTCTGAGATGTAATTTTATCCAGATAAATGGCACAGCAACTGACATATGCCTAAAGCCTGTCAGTATGATTGGCTTTGTCACTGGGTGTTAGCTGTTTAAGATAAATGAGTAACAACAATGATTTCTTATAAACAATTAACATTGAAAATGTTTAAATTCTGAAATTCTGAAATAGTGAGTCTGTGAATTAAATAGCATTGAGGCCTGTGGAAGGAGTTTTGGCCTTCAATTATGTGTGCTTTATGTTAGATATATATCCTCTTTTTCTCTGCATATCTTGTCCATCTGCACATCTTCAACAACCCTCTCTTTCCTCTTCAGCATCCTCTTTTCACTCTTCCCCGAATGCCCTTCCTCACATCTCTGTCACTTCACCGCCCCCAACATGCACTGCACTCCCTCAAATATAAGCACTTTAATTTCTCTTACTTTTGCCTCGCAAATATTTTGACATCAGTGTACCCCCTTCACACACATTTCCACAGAATTTCAGTTGCAAATGGAATACACAAATATTGTTCTGTGTGCTCTGCAGTCAGAGAGGCCAACCCACTGACAGGCACTTTGTTTGGCTTTAGCCTTAGCGCCTGCGTGCTCAGTCAAAGCCCCTCATAAACACCTGGCATGGCTCAAGCCTCAAAGTATGCACAGAAAAAAATACAGATAAACAACAACATTATAAAATAGCTCACTCGTGGGAATGCAAGATCAAGTAAACATGTAGAATAAAAGATTGTACTTATGGAGCGCTGTAAATATCAGGAGTTCGTGCTAGCATTACTCGATTGACCTACTATATTTACAATTTCGGGATGAAAGGCTGAGGCCGACATGCAGGCATTAGAATCAGTGCATTGATCGTAGATCTGTACAACAGGTGCATTAACCGACTTGTATGCATTACTGGCTTGTTTTTTGCTGTATTTTCCGGCGCTAAATGTGTTCTCGGGACCAAGACTGTCGCGAGATTGGAATTTGCCATAAAAATATAAAATGCCCAAAAACAGAGAACAAGAGTCACTCGCATTCGCTCCCTTTGCATTGTTTTGGTGCTCCTGCTATACGATTTTTTTTTATCCAAAGCAATCCTCTATTACTACACATGGCATAATTTTGCTCAAAAGCAGAACACAAACAACGTCAGCGTAAATGTCTGACAGGCTGCCTATGATGTCCACGTGTGAAGTAAGGCCGGAAACTGGGTCAGCAATGCAGGAATACGCGATCTGCAAATCACCACATTGCTCAGTGGAAAGCGTTTAACTCCCTCTGACAGCATGCAGATATCCCGATCTTATAAAACTAAAGATAAGACTGTAAGCCTTTGGTACATGACGTGAAGCACATTATGCGGTCCTTTTGCACCCAAAACCTTTCATTAATTGTCGTAAACATGTGCTTTAAACAATTTCATATAAATATTAAAAAATATAACGCCTTTAAACAGCTTCAACTGTCACCCTTTAGTCACAACCCAAAACAATCCTAGCAATATCCACCCCCTCCTTTGCAAAGTACAAATCGTCGCATACACTGATGATACTTTAGACTTTTAAGAAAAATATATTGAAAATGCAGCTTTTTTGTATACGTGGCATTGCCAAATACATTATTTAAATAGCAAACATAAAAATACGTTCCTGCACTGGATGCCGAAAAGCTGTGTCCTGAAATTTACAGTTTTCCTCAATGGGGGGCTGCGTGAACAGTGGCCTCTGACTGCATGAAGGCGGCCTTTTTTAATTACATTTTTTTCTTTTTTGGACGGTGTGGAAAACGATCAGAGTACATATAAAAAGAAAAAATACATTTATTACTTCATGTCCTACGTGCCCCCGGTTTTTACCAGCTCTTTGTGGCAGCCATTTCTTCTAGCGTTTTTGAAGATGTAAACACTGTTCATTATAAAGAAATGGACTGTGAAAACTGCGGTGCAACGCTTTACACAATGTCCGCTATCACTGCTCCAATCGTCTGATAATGGGCAGCTCTCCCTTCTTTCGCACAATTACTGTTTTGCAGCCAGTCGCGGCTCGCAATTCTCGGGGGCGGGGGGAGGTGTAATGTAAAATAAAAAACTTGACTTACCTGATCCCGGTCCCGCGCGCGCCGCCTCTGCGTCCAGTTCCTGGGCTGGTTCGGACTCCGGAGCAGGAACAGGTCTGGGCAGGTCCGTCCGCAGCAGGAACAACTTCAGACTGCGCGGCCGGTGTCTGCAGCGTCTGGATTGGCTGAGACTCTCAGCCAATCCAGACGCTGCTGCATTAGCAGCGCCACTGGATTCATTGGCTAGGGCACAGATACGGCCCGCCCTCTAGGAGACCGGGGGGCTGCGATGGCCTCTCGGGTCCCCCCTCCCTCGCTCTCCTACTGAAGCTATACTAGCCTGGGCTGACTGCGCATGTTCGGGCTGGTCATAAAAATGACCAGCCCAAACCCGAGCATGCGCACTACGCGCCGCTATCAGTGACAGTCTGACTGTCACTCAAACCTTGTTGAGTGCTGCCGCAGCCCCGCCCCCACCCCCTTCAGCGGCCGATTGCCGCGCATGTTTAGTAGCATCTGCCGTCTTTTTTCAGCGGCAGCGTGAGAGTGGTGCTTGCACGAATTAGGGCGATGTGGCTAGTGGGGCAACGCCCCAGCGCCCCAATGGACGCACCGCCCCTGAATGCAATGTAATAAGGGAAGTAGCCTACGCATTGTAGCTCGTGCCCCTTTGAACCTATAGACAGCAGTGCCCCCAACTGAAAACAACTAAGCTTCCCCAACTCCCCCTCCCCAGGACAAGTGAGAACATCTCCCCCATCCAAACTGCCCTCTGGCATAATATCAGTCAAATTCTCAACGTTCAGGTGGTGGCTAGGCAAATGCCCGACTGGAGGGTAACCCTCTCCTCCGCCCCCCCCGGATCCTCCCCATCCCCCAAGTCGTTGTTGTGTTGCCTCTTCTGTGTCCCACATTCCCCAAAACAGTCTCGAGCTATGCTCCCCATCCCTCCGCTGCAGAATCCGGTGTATACTTGCGTGCTGTGGATAGTTCACATCAGGTCGTCCGCCATTCTAGGAGTCACGCCCGGCAGGACCTGACTGGCATCCCCCACTGTGTTCGAGCTGGTGTCAGAATCCGAGTCCCTCTGATCTTCCCCGGGACAGGGAGGGGTCGCCCTGCGGGCTCGTGGCACTCAAGGAGGCTATGGCTGCCACTACGCTCTCCCTATCTCGGCGGGCCTCCTCCATCGTCGGGTGGCTCTTGAGTGTCCCCCCTTCCCAGGGGAATGCGCGCTGCCGTTCTCGAGCTGGTCTCCGCCGCTACGTCGCCGATCCCGCAGTCCCCGCTCCTCTATCCAGTCCCTTACATCCTGAGGGGTAGTAAAGAATTTGGTCTCTTCAGCATGCACTATCCGCAGTCTAGCAGGGAATACCATGGAGTACGACACCCCCATTTGTTGTAGTTTCCTTTTCGCCGTTATGAAGGAGGCTCGCTGCCTTTGGACCTCCCTGGAGAAGTCCGGGAAGATCCGGACAATACTGTTCTCTACTTTGAGTTGGCCCTTGAGACGCGCTCGGCTCAGCACGCGGTCTCTGTCCTTGTAAAACAGCAGGCGGGCCACCACGGGCCTCGGCGGTCTCCCAGGGAGGGGCGCCCGGGCCGGGACCCTGTGAGCCCGTTCCAGCGTGAAAAATGGCGACAGGCCCTCCTCCACTACTTCAGTGCATAGCCAGTTCTCCAGGTAGGCCACCATATCGGTCCCCTCAACTTTCTCAGGCAGTCCAATGACCCGTATGTTATTCCTTCGTGCCCTGTTTTCCGCGTCTTCCGCTCGCTGCTCCAGCACCAGGACCCTTTTTTCAATTTCCGTGATTGCGCGTGCGGACGTGGACACTTGAGGTTTCAGGCCGCTGACCTCTCCCTCAACCGACGTGACGCGGTCCACCAGTTTCCTATGGTCTGCCCTCAGGAGGCCCAGATCCTCCCGGAGCATGTCTATCTTTGTTTCCACAGCAGTCCGCGACGTTTCTATGGCCTTCAGTATATCATGGAGTGATACGTCGTCTTGGGGGGCGGTTTTTTCACTGCGAGTCCCGGGGCGCATTCGCGCCTACCCGTTATCTTCGCCCGCTGACTCCTGTTGTTCCGTTTCCCGACGCTTGTTGATTCTCCCCATTCTGAGAGCGGTATGGGTGCAGTCCGGGCAGCAGGGGCACCAGCGATGTGCAGCTTCAGGCGTGTGTAGGACTCTCCCACACCAAGGGCCCCCGGGATCTAGTACCTGCGGCGTGGACTTCAACCGACAGGCGCCGGGTCAGCCCAGCAGCGAAACCCCCATGGTTGGCGACCAGGAGTCAGTCCACCTCGGCCGTATGCCCCGCCCATACGCCCCACTCTCCCTACCAGCAGGATGCAATCAGCCCGGCCGGATGGCACCCGGCCGTGCAGCAGGCCAGATTGGGCCGGCTCCCAGCTCTAGGCTCAGTCTCTTACAGGCGTATGCCCCTCGTCCAGCCTGTAGCTGTGCGGGTATGAGCTCGGCCCTCAGCGCCGCTAAATCGTCCTCCCGCTCACAGCTCGTAGCCACCGTGTCTCGGCCGCCCCTGTCGCTCCGGTAGTGTAGAGAGTGGTAAGGAATTGGTCAGATGTCCATTGCTCCGGTTCACCCACCACAAATGTTCCCTGCTGCTGCAGGAGCAGCCCCACCTTGTCTCGCCTCTGTCCGTTCACCTGTGTGGTGGGGTCAATGATTGGAGCTGCGGCCACCCAGTCCCAGGCGCAGGAGGTGGGGCCCCTCCGCATGCGGCTCCGCCGGCTCCTCCCGGGGCCCACCAAGGACTCAGTCAGGCCTTCCGATCTCGCTGCACCGGCCAGACTCCACACCCTCCGCAGGTGGGCCCTCACCTCCAGCCGTCAGTCCCAGTGTATGTCGTCCTCGTAGCCGCTCCGGCTCAGGGCTCCCGCCATCGCGGCACTTTGTTTCCTCGCTGGGCAGGGCTCCCAGCCCCCGCACTGTCCTCAGTGGTCTCCCGTTGCAGAGTGGGGCCAGCTCGCCGCCGGGTGTCGTACCTTTCAGCGGAGGCCCTCACCAGGAAAAGAAAAAAGGCTTATAGGTTGAACGCACTGTATGCAAGAGTGTGAATAGTATGTGGTAGTGGCAGTGAATAAAAAAAACAACATAGGGAACAATACTTTATTACTGGTTACTTTAACCCAGTTCCCTTTGTGTTTAAAGGGTTCCTCTCAAATTTGTTTTTTGAGTGTAGTACATTCAGCACCACCCATTTAATTATAATATAAAAATAAAGCATTTTTATTTTAACGTATTTTAATAACCTTTTTTGAGTTTAAAAATGAATGTAATGTTAGTATTTTATTAAAATATAATTAAATAATTTAAATTAAATCTATACATCTTTCGTAATAGTAACAATATATATATTATTTTAGAGGAAAGTTTTTATAGTTTAAACTTCAGAAAAATAATTAAATTTAATATATTTATATTAATTTAAGATTTAATTCAAAATTAAGTTCATAGTGCTGTAGCATATATTTAGTTTTGCTCTACATTAAAAAACAAAAACATTAATTTATAAAATAAAAATATTGTTTCCACATTTAATAAACTTTTTACATTTTTTCTATATCTTATGATAGGAATATCTCCGCCGTGACTGTAGTGATGGTTTGATGCCATGGTCCCACAGGTATGAAACCCATCGAGTCCACTCAGCCTTTCATATTTCCAAGGTTTACAAAGGATGACAATTGAGTTGGAAAAAATAAAACATCAGTTATTTTTCAAGAACACCAACAGATTCCTCTGATATAAATGTGTGCTCAACCAATATGCCTAGTTTATCTCCTAAGAAGTAACCATAGACCATTTGAGTTGAAAGTTGTGTCGACAGGCACGATTTAGCCTATTCCAAGGCAGTCAGTTTAGTTTTCTCAAAGATTGGATAGCATGGAGACAGGTCTGGGTTGAATTTTCCCTATTGTGACCATTTTATGATCTTATATTGTCCTCAGTGGTTATGCCATCATGTGTTAGTCCGCTCCTAAATACTGGGGTGTTGTAAGTGTTTCCCCAAATAAGTTTTACAGAATACATTAAAGTAAAATTTAGCTGGGTTTCAAGGGTTTGTTTGAGAAAATAGCAATATCATTATCCCTCATTGTTTAAGGCTTGTTTTAAAGAATGCTGCTTTCAGAATTGATTGGTACTAAATGCTTATGAAGATAGACTTTAAAATGTACTGTAGGCATCCAAGGGAAATTGCTGGTCTTGTGATTTGTAGAGCGAGACAGGGATGCAAGTGTCATGGTCACGTAATGGAGTTTATCCTTTTTATCATGATAATGTTGCATTTGCTGTTTTCATTGGCCGAACTGAAAGAAGAAAAAACATTTTTATCAAAACCATTTTAATAGTACACATTTTGTTTGTGAGCTTTCGTGGTGCTTATCAATAAATCTGTTTGATAATAACATGCCACCAATTTTAAAGCCACTCTTCTTTCATATATGGACAAGAGGGCCACTAAACTTCAATAACACAGGTATATTTTTGACAGCAGCAATGCTAGCTACCCCACAAAAATGCTTCCCATGTGTAGGAAATAAGCATCAGCTGCTGCTACCTATGTGCTATTTCTTTTGAGAAATCTTCAAGTTGCAAACATCTTTTCAATATGTTCCTCAACAGACTCTTTCCAATTTAAATTAACAAATGCAATTTTCACATAGACATGAACAGAAATAATTTGCTATAAATAATACAGAAACAACTTTTAATAGCGTGAAATCATTTTAATGCCTGCTTAATTTAATACCAAAGTCTTTGCATTATTGTATATTAACACACATTTTAAACGTACTGCCATTGTTCTATAAATGTTGTACACTGCATCTTTGGGCTGACTGTTCAAGAAAGCATAACCTCATTTTGAGATTTGCTTCCGAAAGCGAGAACTACAGATTTAGTGAAGTCAGCTTTCTACTGGACCTCACTTTATCCAGTCTCCAAGGTCTTCTGACCTTCATCCCCTTAGAAGTGCAAGGCACCTGCTCATTAGCTGTTTTCTAGAGTTTCATATGCAGGGCCGGATTGGGAACCAATAGCAGCCCTGGAAACTTTTGTCAGACCAGTCCCTGATACTGCATGTAGTGAGCGAGCACAGCGAGCGAGAGCAGTGAGCGAGAGCTGCTAGCGAGAGCAGCAAGCGAGCATGACCACTGCAATGGAGGTTTTGAAGGGATTTTCCATCAAGAAATGGTGAAACAAATTGCAAATATAGTGCGTTTTACAACAGATACTTAATAGAACCTTGGCCGTTCTTTGAAGGGATGGATGGAGATTGAAGACATGGCTCAAAGGATGAAAAGTTGGCTGAGTGAGGAGTGGGCGGATGAACTAATTTAATAATGGATGACAATGAATAAAGGCTTTTAGCTAAGTGGAGCAAATGGTCTCAACTAAGGATGGGTGCTCTGGATTTCATTTTAGCTTCTGCATTAAAACATCAATCAACCTCCCCCAAACACTACCAGCGCCATTGTTTGCGAAACCTTCATATTCACAATGTATTTAACATAGTGCGCAGATTTAGTGGCTCAAAGAAGAACAAAGCATTAAGTTTTGATCTAAGATGGAAGAGAGAAAGAGAGAAACATGTAATGGCCATATTTCACAACGTGAAACCAGGAAACTTTGCATCAATCCCGACTCACACTTGACCACATTGTATGATACTAGGCAATTACGTTTTTTCATAGTGCCTCCTTTCCCTTCATCATCACCTGAGAGCACCTTTAAATACATCAGTTCAGGCTGTGTGCTTGGATTATTAGTTAAGAGGGATGGAGGCCACAATCAAATAATAAACACAGTCCTTGTCAGGGTGAACCACAAAATTCACTAAATTAACCTGTGCTTAATCCTCTGGTAACTTGGCACAAAAGCAGTCAGGCTTAACTTAGAGGCAATGTGTAAAGTATTTATGCAGCAATCAAACAGTAATAAAGTTAAAACAAAACACAAGTGCAAAACCCATCCACATGAATAGACTAGATTTTAATAAATAAAATACAATCGCACAAAAATCACAAACATCCAATCAGTAGAACCGGAGATATGAGCTTTTACATTTTTAGGTGAAAATAGTGCAAAAACACAAAGCACCACTCAACGTTATGTGGTCGCACTCGACCGGGGGAAAGTTGCAAGTTCAGGCCAACCGTCACGGAGCACAGACCCGACATAGGGACCAGGTTAGTCCCATTGAAGAGTTACCTTCACAAGTCCTGTGTGAAAAGTCAGACCAAACATAAGCTCGCCGCCAACAGGGAGGCAGCAACGGCGACTGGAGGTGGGAGTCTTGCGACACAGGAGGAGCTGGATGAGCTGGAGCAAATGGTGGCCACAGCCAGCAGTTTGGAGACGGTGGCAGGATTGGGTGGCCTGGACACAGCACAATACGACCTGACCCAACAGCAACAGGGTGAGTAACCACGAGGGACGGGGGGAGATGGGCACAATGGCACACATGCACAATTACGCGCAGCACACAGCACACCCACAATGACCGTGGAACATGTCTCTGATTGCCTTGGCACACTGCAGCACACATAGAAACGCCAAGTAGGCCCCCATCCACAATGTGCACAGAGGGCCCCCCCCCATCACCAATATCACAACCGACCCGTGCATATGTGCTGAATCCAGCAAATCAGCGGCTCCGTGACCCACACTGACTATGCAAGTAACACTGCATGTCCGATAGCATGGCAGCTGCCCCAAAAAAAAGACATGGCCCACGAAGCGACATGGAGGTAGCCAAGTGCGGATCACATCCGTAAAGGAGCAGGTCACACTCCGACGTGTCCACGTGCACCCACAACCCATGCCTTACAATACGCGCAGCAGACGAACAATGCACCAGGCCACAAAAACAGTCCGCGAGAACACATGACCCAAGTCAAAAGCAAATCAGGCCCCGAAAAGCACACAATTCAAAGGCACCCCGCCTCAAAGGGAGGCTACACGAAATCAGAGCTGCAGGGGCAACTCCCCCACAATGCAGCACACACACATAGCAATCACAGAACATCAGCAATGAAGGCAATGTGGTACAAAGTGCAACACTACAGGACAGAGCTCACTACAGGTTCCGCTCGTGCGTATTAACTGTCCACTCACATCTGGCATTGCCTGACACTGTGTGATGATTATGTACGGGTACTACCACACATCCGTCATGTAGTCGAAAAACACACTGACTGCCATCAAATAGCCAGCTCCCCCCAAACAGTCACAATGTACATTGGCATGCAGTCTGAATGTAAACATCCGCAAATCATCACCATACATGTGAAACTCTGTTAACCTGCATCTCCCCTTTACATTGCAGAGGGGCAAACAACACCCCCTGCAGAGCACACCATTGATGATGAAGAGGACAACCTGCACATATGTCAAGACACCCTCCAACGGATGCTGGACAGCCTCTGCAACCCACCCCCAGGAGCAGGCCAGGCCAGCTGCCTCGAGGTGACCCCACCGCCCGCACAGACCACACAGCAGGAAACACAGACCACCACGGCTGTCTCCCAGGACCCCCCGACAAATACATGGAATTCCAACGGCGTGTGTTGGGTTGCCAGGTGGAGTTGGCTCATCAGCTGCGTGTGGGTTTCGAGCTCATGGCACGCAAACTCGATGCCATACGTGGGTGTCTGAGTCCCATCAGGGACCACGTACAGTCCCTATCGGACACCCCCTGTACGCACCATGCTCCGCCACAGACCTTGGCTAACCTCGCTGGTGCCATGAGTCTAATACAAGAACTGTCTGGTCAGACAGGCACCAGCCATGACAGCACAGAGTTGGCACAGATGCGGAGGGCAATGGGGACCATGGAGCAGATGCAGGCTGGAAGTATGTCTGCCACGGCTGGACACCAGCGAGTAGTGGCTGGGAACAGCAACGCCCTGTAGTACTCCAACTTGCCATTGCTGCTACTGAGCCATTCCCAGATGACTGCAGCGGGAACATCGACACACACAGCTCCGACCCCTGATGGGTCCGTGGCACACTGTGATGCCGCCCCATCACCTACGCAGTCTGATGTGTCTGGGGCACACAGCGATACAGCCATTACCCCGCCACACACACCGGACACACCGGACACAGAACCCGTATCAGGGGAGTGAGAAGGGGATGGGAACTACTGTGTGAGGAAGGAGGCAGGAGCATCCATCACCGCCATATGGCCTGTCCCTGCCTGGTCATGACCTATGCATCATGCCCTGGTAAATACCTCCAACTGACCTCCGGAACACCCTGCGACATTCACCCGGACCCCGACACGGACTGCCATTTCTTCACCGCTGGCCAATAACAGCAATCCTGCTGCGGACTGCACTCTCCCTCTTCCCAATCACTGTGCAATCCCCAAAGGACTCTGGTTGGCCCACCACTGGGCTTCCATGTGATGTGGGCTTGGATGGCCACGTACAGCTCCAGCTCGTCAATCACCTGAATGTGAATAAAACATTCTAAATCACACAGATGTGTCATCACTATGTTCACTCACGTATGGAAGTATGGCTGGATGTGGGGACGTTGATTGCACATGAAGGTACATCCTGGTAACTGACATCTATGCGCACAGGGCCAGACTGGCCGTAGCCGGCACCGGGCATTTACCCGGTGGGACGCCAGGGTGGGGGCCGGTTTTCGGCCCCTGGGTGGCCGTTTTTGTTACCGGGGGTCGGCAATATCGGCCCCCTGTAACAAAATCGTCTGAAACCGGCCCTAATAAACAGCTCGGCCGCACACCCCCTCCCCTCCAGGGGGCTGGCCGGGCAGTTTGCCAGGGCCGGTTTCTGTTCCCAGTCCGGCCCTGTATGCGCATGTGTATCCCTGAGACACATGGCCAATTGGATGACTGTGAAGGTGAGTACTAGCTGTGTCCCCATTGGACATCAACAGCAATCTCACAACACCCCAACGTAGGCACACGTCCATGTGTTGAATAGGGCCTTGTGTAGGAGTGACCAAAACGGTGGCAGGCCAGGAGTGGTATCCCACACCACGTGTGACAGCAGAACTTCACATCGCATACCGACTTACACACATCTGTGTGGACACATTCTGTTGTGATGTATGACATTGCTCCACATGGTCAGAGGTTGGACACCATACACACATAGCTGGAGTCATGTAAGTGCACATGTCGTCCAGCACCTATCCAAAAACAATGTCTGGCTCACAGAGGTGGAGCTTGCCAAAGGGACACACCCCCATTCCACATGCGTTAGTCAGTTCTTCCCTGTGTTGGGACGATGCTCATTGTGGCACACGAGTGGACAATCTAAACAACACACCTCACAGTTAGACACCAGTGGAGTGGCATAGGCTTTATTGGCATGTGCGTGTCAGTACGGACGAGGCAACAGCCACAACAGGCAGGGACATGCTTAAGACACTTACACGCAGCATGGGTACATGTCTAGGTACAGATAATGTTGGGGCTGAAATGGACAACATCCATCACGGATGGCAACGCTCACAGCCCACCTTGCCTTGCTTGATGAGTCATGTGTTGTTTGGCGTCTGCCCATTGCCCCGTGTGAAGGGGCACGACTCACTGCACGTGGGTTCTGCATGGTGCACTGCCTCCGGGGTGCGCCGATTGTCTGCTCTGCCGACAGTGATCAGGTGTGAGGGTCCGACAGGTCCACATGTCGTGCTACATTGCCATGTGTGTGCTCTCACCCAGCAGTGTGTCCAAATTGGCAACGTTGCCAGACGACGCTGTGTTGCTCCGACCATGGACCTGCGTCACCTTGCACAGGTGTGTGCACACACGCGTTATTCCACGCACATGCATCCAGAGCCCGACCAAAGGCAGACGTGTCCTCTGTTGTGGTGGGATATGTGAGCAATCCCCAAGATGCAACAAGTTATTGGGCCATATGCTGTGGCTGGCAATCGGATGTGGCTGCAGGAAGGTAGTTACTCGTCCATGAATGCCCGTGCAGCTTCATGTGCAATGTGTTCCAATAGTACGTCGTTGTCGTGTTCAAGGAACACCAGGGTGAGCCAATCCATTAGGTGGTCCGGGCAGGTGTGCTCAGCCCACGCCGTCTCACCGATCCGCAACACAGCCCAATAGGGGAGCGCCTCGATGTGGTCACTGCACACGAGAAATTGTGCAATCTCCCATGCACAACTACCAATACATACGCAGTATGTCAAGGCATCCCATGCATGGCTGTCTTGGTTACACTCCTGTTCGTGATCCAACAGGGGGCGCAGACACAAGTAATAGTCCAATTCATCAACAGTTGTGTTGGATAGGCAGACATCCATAGGACACTCGAATGTGCATGTTCGGCAGTGGAACCAGGGCTGGTCGCAGGTGACATGGGCAATGCGGAAGCTGAGCCTGTAACTGATCCGCAGCACTGCCAGTGGCAGTGCACCCAGTAAATGCAGCATACGTGCACGGTACTGTTCCACGTGACAGCGGTTGTGCATGTGCCCGGTATGGCCTGCCATTGCGTTGGTGCGTCTCGTGAACAGGCACTCTTCTGGACTGTGGCAGTTGTGTGGAGGATATGCCACAGCTCTGAGCAATGATTCGAATGTGTGTGCAACGTTGTGGGTAATGGGTTGCTGTTTCCGTGAGTGTCAAGGGCATCCCATGCGGGGGTACCACAGGCAGGGGCTTCTGTGTGTGGGCTGTGGATAAGTCGGATGGTTCATTTGCGGAATGCGTGGTGTGGGAGTCGTCCCCATCTGCCATTGCATCTCTATCAGGGTGTTCCAGGCGCGTTGTGGACCAAGGTCAGGGGTGCAGTTGTCCTCCCGCCTTCTGCATTGGGACAATAGTGCTTTCATCCCTGATGTTTGTCTGACTACTACTTGCGTTTTCGGAATGTGATGTGGCTTTGGCGCTGAGATTGGGACATGGCCTTGGGCTCATGGTGTACGGATGGCGATGCACACACACATGTTGGCATGTGGAGCCAGGTGCCCGAGCGGCCTTGCGCTGCTTGTGCTATCTCACTCCGTCTCTCTCCCTCGCTCTCTCCCTCTTTTTCCTTTGTTGGGCGCATGGCACACCTTCTTCTCTTGGATTTGGTCTTCCAGGCTGTGTGCTACGGATTGTCCAGTGGGGAGCAGCTAGGACTCATCCTAAGGGTTGTTTCTGCTTTTGTTTTGTGTTGGTGATTGCATTGCTGTATGACTGATTCTCCATTTTCTGGCCACGCATGTATGTTTATTTATCCGGCTTGTGCGACATCAGGCAAAATGTTTGTTTTGGGATTTGTGGTGTTGGTGTGCAATTTCTTAGTCCGGGGTTGAGGGTGGTCCCGGGGGGGGGGGTGTTCCGGGTGTGGGTTGGGGTCCTGGGGTGGTGGCTGTGGGTGTTGTGGCCCTCTTGGGTGTCCGGGCCCCATGATGAGTGGCTCCATGGCATCTGTTGCCCTTCGGATGTGGCCCTGGGCTGTGCTCCCTTTTGTTGTGCTGGCTGCCGTCCGACTTTACACCAGGTCAGAGCAGGTGTAGATTTCCTGGTGCTAACGCGCCTTATCGCCTGTTTTGTGTTTTTATCGCCGATGTGGCTGGTCGTTGAGAATGTTGAGGTGTGATGTTGTCTCGACTTTTGTCACGGGAACGCCTACTCTGCATCTCATTAGCGATATTTGCGGGGGTCCTCTGTGGCGATGTTTTTTGCGGCTGCTATCGTGGGTAAACTGGTGCTATGGGCTGTTAACACCGGCTTGTGAATGGGGAGGTACATTTATCACGACTTTGGCTGCGATAAAGTGCCGTTAATTCGGCGATGGCTCCTTGTGAGTATGCCCCTATGTGCGCATAAATTTAAAGGGACATAGTAGCATCAATTGTATAACTTTTCACTATTCTAAAGCAGGTCTGATGTAGGTAAGGAGCTGGTAATATGTGACACAAGAGTGTCAACAAAGGGACTTACACAACACAATATGTCATTATTGCAGGTCATGACATCTGCAGTTTAGAAAACATGGTTGTGCTATAGGACCTAAATGTACTCTAACGGACGTGACCAAGCCCATGATGGCGGCGGCAGCTTGAACCCCTCGTGCCCGTTGGAAAACATCCTTTACCCCGTAGTCAGAACAACAACCTGCCTTTAGAAAGCAGTCACTATCCCGATGTTACCACACATTCCTTTACCCCGCAACTCGTTACAACAACTTGCTATAGGGGGCACGTTGTTGGACCGGTGTTGGATTTTAAGACCTACACCTTCCTTACTGTTGCGTAGACTGGATTTGGAATAGTAATTTATACTATTCCAAAGTCCAGCACCCCCCTAAGGCAAGTTGTTGTGATGACTTGCATGGTAAAGATACGAGTGGTAACGTGGCAGTCGGGGTAGTGACTGCGTTGTGAAGACATGCTGGGTAAATTCATGTGGGGTTCCATCATACAACCGCGCTCGCCATGGCTGCAGCGAAAGATCGACTTTTGCGCTGCTGAGTGCTCATACAGAAGTCTGCTTAGTGGTGAATAAGCCCCTGTGGCCCCCGGAACACTCCTTTCTTCCTGGGAAAGGAGAACAGTGGCATGTTGCGGCGGTGATAGCTCCGACCTTGGCTGCACCAAGGGCTGAGGCGATGGGGCTTTAAGAGCCGTGAATCCTGAATCTGATGCAGTGTGACAGGTGGACCGAGCCTGGAGGCCCTACGCCGGTCCACCCCTTACATTGAGGCTTCCCGTGTCAGACCTGCTGGTTGAGGCGACGGGCAGAGATGAGCAGGCGAGCTGCCCATTGGAGCCCCAAGGTCCTCACTGGCAAAACCAAAGATGGCACCGCCCTACTAGGGCGGACATCATGGCCAGAGTGGACTTATACTGTCAGCATCTGCTGAGGGAAGGTGGAAGCCTGGTGCAGAGGACCCCTTTAGCGGCGCCCTCTGCCAAGGCCCCCTTTAGCAGTGCCCTCCTCGTCTAACGTCTGCCTGAGGGGATTGACGGCCCGTCTGCCTGACCTTGGCTCTGAGAGTCAGCCTAGGATCTGGAGAGTGCGCCCACCCATGTGACCCAGAGTGGGAACAGAGACCCCGAGGAGCAAGTTTTGTCGCTGTTCCTGCTGCCCACTGCCCATCGCCTTCGGGACTGCTGATGTGCCAGTAATAAGTTGGGCACCTGGGAGATAGGAAAGGTGATAGGGCCAGGAGGCGGGGGCACAGCTTTCTCTGAATCTGCCCAAATGTGCTCTGACTTGGTAATCGCAGTCCCAGGACATATTTGCTGCATCACGGCAGCGGTGGTGTGGTGGTGATAGAGCCTGATCGCAGGTCCCTGCAGCGAATCTCCCCATGTGAACAATTCAATGCCTGGAGCTAGCGCCACTGGGGAGCAGAGGATTGGTGGCATTCAGATATTGGCCCCCAGCAGCAAAGTAGCAATGGAAGCCCTGGAGGTGGGAATCCCTTGACACGGCCGCAAGGGGAGAGTCTCTCAGCCATCCTGTAATACGAGTGAGCCGCTGTGGTGCTGTACTTGTGTCATGGCACGGTAAGCCTCCTGCCTGCGCTACATGGTGGGGGCTTGTCACATGCAACTCCAACACAGGACACAACCGCACTCTTGCTTGACCCTGGATGCCCCTAACACCTAAGCTTCTACAACATGGCAGGAGGTAGGTCCAAGAAGGAAAGCTTGATTAAAGACATGCTGTAGGTGGCTTCCAGTAAATGAGATGAAGGGGCCTCGAGAGTGACTACACAGAGGCCTGAGGTGGGAGATGATTCATGCTCCTCCTCCGCCAACAACAATGAATGGCTGACAAGAGCTTCATGACACAACTCTTCACAGAGCTCAAGAATGATATTGGGGCCATCCAAACTAATCTCCTGCAAAGTCTCTCTGAGGTTCGCAAAGATATTGGTGATCTGAGTCACAGAGTGGAGTCCCTCAAAAAGACGGAAGATGAACGCTGCCTAGATCTGGAAGAATATTGGGCCCAGCTCATAGACCTGAGTGACCAGGTCATTGCACTGCAAGAGAAGCAGGAAGACATAGAAAACCTGTCTAGGTGTTCCAACTTACGCATCACAGGCGTCCCCACTGGCAAAGAGGTAAAGTACACCTGGGGTTTTATTCAAGGCCTCACTGAGTCGATCCTAGATGAACATGGACCAGATCTGCTCCGGATAGATTAAGCCCACAGGGCAGGGCCCCCTAGTCTTAGCTTCAACCTACCACCAGACATTCTTTTCTGCTTCCAACACTATGTGGACAGGGAAGCCCTGTTGGAGGCGACCAGGCTTGGGGACCCTGTCTGTTATAACGGAAGTGAGCTCCAGATATTCCAGGGTGTCTCTCTCATCGCACTGACTAAAAGCCGGGCCTGCCGCCTAGTGACCTCATTTCTAAAGGAGCATGATTTACTGTAACGATGGGGGCATCCTTTCCGACTCCACTTTGAGTGTCAAGGGTGCAAATGGCTGACTAAATCACTAAAAGAAGCCTGCCGTATATTTGACCTGCCTCATTCAAACACAGACGAAGGCTTTCTCCCTGACCTGCCCTGGCCAGCTAGCCCAGCGTAGACGGCAGTACACAACCCTAGATTGTCATGTAGTTCCTATATTACCCATACAGGATCTGCGTGTTCGGATAACATAAACTGTAGGACTGGTGGCAGACTGGCTCTGAGCACCCCCACCGAGAATGTTAGCCTTTCTGTTTTAGCTAGCTCACAGTGCCACTAGAATCTCCTCTTATCGGGGAGAGAATAGTTTCTGGCAACCTCAGAACATGACAACCCTGATCCCCCAGGATCGTGGAAACAATGTACTACTTTTCGCTCAGTCACTCGTGCTCACTTATTCGGTCTCAGAGAGTTACACAGAAGAAACAGTCGGGCGTGTTACAATAAGAATTTATTGCACAGTTGTTCTTCTACTGTAAAATAGATGTGCTGCAACAACCGTTAGACAGTAGCAGATATATATGATTAGCAGTACAGTAAAAATAAAAGGATAGTACAGTTCTACCATCTTGCAATACTCATGAATACATACATGAATATAAAATGCATGTTAAAAGGTGCGCGTACTCCTACGATGCCTATCTAGATGTACCTAAGTGTACCTAGCATGTGAGTAGGTGTGAAGCCAAGAATCCCTCTAGGATGTAGTCTAACCCCATTACCTGAAGTGAGAGAGTGTGGGACCCCGTCCTGGTCTCGAGTTGGACACCCCGCGAGGGCTGTCTTAGACCACTGTCAGCTGGAGCGTCTGCATGCAGGAGCCTCAGCTTCTCTGGTCAGTGTGTCGGCCTGGAAGTCTCAGTTCCCTCTGCTAACCCTAGCAAGATGTGCTGTATTTATACAAAAAGAATCTAGGGTTTCTTTGTCCCTTGTTTCTTGTATTAGCCATTGTTGGATTTGAGGATGACGTATGGGATGAACCTTGTACGTAGATATTATGCAGGTGGTGTAGCCCCTGCCTGGTTTCCAAGAACCCTCATGAATATTCATTCATACTGTATGAGTCGATTGATGAAGTTATAGGACGCTATTGTTCAGAGAAAACCCTCCTTCTGCGCCCAGGACTAGAACTAGGTTGAAGATGGCGGCTCCTTGGGATGGAGACGCGGGTCGGGAGCCGACTCACCGCTCTACTGCTTAAGAGGCGCCTTCCCGAGCGGCTGCTCCCCTGGCAGCCTAGTGGCGGCGGGAGTGTTCCTGGGGCTCCCCGGTGCCCGATTGAAGTCACCATCGGAAGAGGGAAGAAACCCGTGTCCCCGTACGTGAAAAGAGGGGTGACACTGGATCCGCCCGCCGGCCCGAAGATTCCTAAGGCACCGGGGGCGTGCGGAAGCCCCCCTTCATGGACTGGTGAGGTGAGGAGAGGGACACTCGGAATGATAGCGGTACGAAACTGATAGTGCCATACGGGCAGGGGCGCTTGGCTTGCGGTCGGCAGGACCCCCCCCCCTGTGGAGGCCTGGTAAGGCTGCGACACAGAACCTCAGTGTGCGACCCTCTGGGCTCAGGGCTCTGACTGGGGATGAATGGACTCCCGCCTTCTAGGCCCTGAGACACAGGGTTAAGCTTCAGGGGACCTGGGTGATAGGGTCTTCTGCCGCCGATGATAACTGGTGACGGCCTGACCCCCTAGAACAACAAAATCATCCCCCCTGGAGAGAGAAACCCAGTATGCCGGTGAGCCCCGGTGGAGCAGTCTGGAGAGACCTAGAGATGGCAAACGCCTTGCAGCAACCAATAGACTGATAGAAATCCCCTGTAGAGATCCTGGGCCTGTGACGCTGTGACGCTTATTGCAACTGTGCCTGTGAGACAAAACTTGTCCTCATTTTGTTGAGATAATTTATGTTTTAGAGAAGAGTGAGAGGGATATAGGTGGCGCCCCGCCTGATCCTAAAATGGCGGCCGCTTCTCCCCCTTGTCGCTATAATACAGCTATACTCTCCTCCTCCTCGGGAGGCTTGCGGTCACTGGCTCTGGCCACTAGCTGCCCCATTGACCCAACTCGCATTTCCCCTTCTACAGTGAAGGTCTTTCTCTTACAGCACGACTGTCCCTAAAATGGCCTCCATAAGTGTGCCCTTGTCCAAAGCACTCCTACTCCCCTTGTTGGGGATGGATCCAGCATTTATGCCTTGGAGTCTCAGAGACCCCTCTGCGAGAGTCCACAGTGACAAGGGAGTCACACATAGCGGAGGACTGGGAAAGATCCCCTTAACGCTGGGAGCCGTCTCCTACCCAGCCGGACGTTGGACACTGTGTTTCCGCTGGGTTTCCTACCCCCTCCCCCACCTCTTCCCTCCTTCATTCTTCAGAGTGTGCCCGTGGCCAAAGCACTCCTCTCCCCTTGTTGGGGAGGGATCCAGCATTTATGCCCTGGAGTCTCAGAGACCCCGCTGAGAGAGTCCACTGCGACAAGGGAATCACACATAACGGAGGACTGGGAATGATCCCTTTACCGCTGAGAGCCGTCACCTACCTAACCGGACGTCTGACACTGTTACTTCCTCGTCTCCACGCTGTGTCTCCTACCCCCTCCCCCACCTCTTCCCTCCTTCATTCTTTGTCTACCCCCTATTCCATTCCTCTCTCCCCTGTATTTCTCTCCCCCTGCCTGCTTTGTTTATCCTTATGCCTACGCTATGCTTTTCCCCCACCTCTTCCCTCCTTCATTCTTTGTCTACCTCCCCTATTTCTTTCCTCTCCCCCCTGTATTTCTCTCCCCCTGCCTGCTTTGTTTATCCTTATGCCTACGATATGATTTTGTAACTCATGTAACTCATGTAACTATGCTCCAGCAACTGATGTAACTGTGTAACCATGTTCTGAAACAATGTTCTTCCTCATGTAAAGCGCTCTGATACCTCCGGGTCTAGCCAGCGCTATATAAAACTTTTCAAATAAATAAAACGGTTCAATCCTAAAGGCTCGTTACTGTGTAGTATAAGGGAGATAATGTAGGTGAAGGTGTATGATATTACCTGGGCCTATATTAGGGTACCTATATGAAACATAACACCCACTCCTCTTCCGAACAGTTAACAATGATAAAAATGCTAGCGAACTACTGGTTTTACTAGGTAGCAGCGCAAAAAACTATCAGTGAGCTTCATAAAATATTGACATTAAAACCATTTAAAAACAGTCTAATCGGGGGGGAGAAAAATTATTTCGAAAGCTAGTATTGGAAACGTCACTTTAAGCCAAAGTCCTAGTTGAGTTCGTTTATATAAGCCGAACCACTGCAATCGTCAGAAGGCCATGCTTTTCCAGCGAAAGTGTCAATTTTAGGAAGTGTTCCAAATTTAGTTGAGTTTTGAAATCAAAAAGGAAAAATTCTGAATTCTTTCCCAGCACACGATGAGCCAATTATAGATTAAGTGTCCTGGCTGGGAGACGCAACATCGTTGTTGCTTGCTGCTTCAGAGGACGGTCCCTGTAACACCTCGCAGAGTACGTCAATGGAGCACAGATGATATTCAGACTGCCAATAGCTGGTGCAGAGGCAGCTGGTGCTGTAGTCGATACCTGAGTGCTAGTGGAAGAGCTGATGCTCAACTCAGTTGTAGCAAAGGGCACCTGCGGGTTCTCGAGGAATGCAGCCATCAGTATAGGAATACGCTGAGGACATTGCCGAGCATGGGACCTCACGGGTTCCAGCCTGGTATTCAATTCCGTAGGTGTGTCCGATGCAAGTGTCAGACAGAGATCCAACACGCATTCTTCTCCGCAGAACAGGCATCGAAGAACAGGTAAGATGCAGTCTATCCAGACTGGTCTAAACGATAGGAACCAAGAGGCGCTCAGTTCCCGTAGGCGAGGTGTGCCCAGATGTTGTACCATGCGCTCACGATATTGGCACTCCAGGAGTGCTTTTGCCATCTCGTTGGTGATTGGGCCGTCCATTGCGTAGCAAAAAAATTACAATCAGGATATCTGCTATAGAGAGCAGGATCAGCGGAAGACCTCCAAAAACGCTTCCTAATACGGAGTGTATAAAATTTGGAATAACTCCGAGGATTGTCTGAAAGGTGCTTAGAAATCCTGACCCTATGGTCTTAAATAGGTGTACAATACCACTTGTATCAGACATATTAAAGATACGACCCAACATTTCTGCGAAATGAAAGGGGCAGTTTGTACGTATAAGTGCCTGTATCTCAGTCGAGGTCCTTGCGATTTGAAGATCAAAGGTCTCTCGGGCGGAGGTTAAGGGTACGGTTTGCTGTAAAAGCATGGCTTTCAGTCTGCTCAAAGTATCAAACTGTATAAATGAAACATTCAACGAAGGCCATAGCGGTGCCTCCCTGACTATATTTACTGGGGGAAACAATACTTGCATACAGCAAGTAACCCTGGAGTTCACAGTGACCAGATAGGCAATGCCCGGAAGCATCCCACAGCAACCTTGATCGTTCAGCATTAAGTAACTCCCATTCGAGAGCAGCCTGAATACCGGAGTAATCACGGCCGCTGGAGTCCCTTTCATGTGGCAGGACAGGTTCGCTACCGAACCATTACAAGCTCCGTGCAGGGAAATATCCTGGCACATGAGAGAACCGCTTAAAGCGTTCTTGCAGTTTGTACCGCTTAGAAACACTTCTCGATCCCCACTGCGGCATCGAAATCTGTACGGAAATTCCCAAGATTCCTTAATGCATTCCTTACCCAATTTTTCATATTTGCCTGCCTTTGCTCAAGGCAATATTGAAACTGAAAAGTAGTGACCGGCAGAGTTATGTGGCCATGGATTAGCCATTCCGTTGCGGGTGATTCCGCCACCGTAAACGGTAATCTATCCAGCTTTTCAATGCGCAACATTGTATATTTTGCTCCCCTTAGTGCCATTTCTACGTGTTTATCTGTTAGATTGTATTCAGAAAACAGAGACGTACTGTTGATAAAACGCCAAGGCACATAGCCTGCCCGCAAAGATTGCAGCGTCCAGCTTAACAACATAATAGAACGTAACTGAGACTGCCCGTGTTGTAATATGGCTAAATCTTGTTCCAGCATATCTATTGCAGAAGATACAATGTTGTCTAAGGAATAGATCTTGGAGTTCAAAGTTGTTAACCCATTATCCACTACTGCTAATGCCTTCTCTATGTTAATACGGTCTATTTCCTGTATTCTCTCTGCGGCCTCTTGTTGGGATATTTTCCAATTTTCATTGTAGGCAGCATAAATGCCAGCATATATGAAACGTTTCTGACGTGATTTCCTGGGACCTATTAAAAAATCCCTAAGATCCATGTCTTGTGTGAGTAAGGATAAGTGTTGTTTCACTTCTGTGAGTGTTGAGGTCTCTAGCCAATCAAGGCACAACTTCCTAACACTGTAGGATGTCACTACCCCTGGGTGTTCTCTTTGTACATAGCGTGGATCTGGCCTAAGGATATTAAACCCTTCGGTTATACCCCAGAATCTTTTCTGACATGTGTTCATGTCTAAGGGCCAAAACACCCATTTTTTCCAATTAGGGTCTGATCTATTGTACTGTAAAATGTCATCTACTGTTGCCCGGTCTTGTGATGTTCAATTTTGCCACCCCTCCATCTGTGATGGTGTTGGAAACCGAGGTGTGTTCAGGTCCTTGTTCTTGGCTAGTCCAAGACAGGATATCTGTTGCACAGTGTCATTTAGAAATATCATCTGCTGTGGAATGAGGCACGCTCTAAATAGCGCTTCTGTTCCCTGGACTTGCCAGTCCCTAGAACCCCAGACTGATTTTAAGTCTATTGTGTCCTTCCATAGGTCAAAACCCTGTTCAGACAATTGGGTGATAAAGGAAGCAGAGTATATCTGTTTGGTGTTTGTCAACATAATTTTCACTGCTGATGTTGGTGCAACCTTGTAATAATACGAGGGTCAGTGGTGTTAAACCCTGAAAAATATGAAAACCTCTGTGCAAATGTATGCAAACTACCTTTTGGTGGTGTAGGGCAATGTTCCCACTGGTGGTACTCAAAAACACTTCTAGGTGATATAGATTTGTGCAAGAAATGATGACCATAATGTTGGTAACAGTACAAAGTGTCATAGTCTGAAGTACCTTCTAACATTTCAGTGTTCAGAAATGCAGCAGTTTTCTCTAAATCAGACAACATGTTATTAACAGTTTCGGATTCCCAATCATCAGAAAATGAACTGGAGTTAATGATATCACTCACTGAAATGTTAAATATATGAGAAATTTTTAAAAGTTCAGTTGGACCGAATATATTGAAATCAACCTTGTCCCGGACTATACCATCCGGTATAGGAACTGCTGTAATGTTCACTGACGACAAGTCTCTTTGTTCACGATGAGAAGATTGATGTGGTTTCAGAATCAAATTTACTTTTTCCGCTTCAGGTCTTTGTTGAAGGTATCGTCCATTAATAAGCATGCTAAAAGTTATAACTAAACCTAGCCAGAAAAGAAAGAACAGTATCCCAGTAATTACCCAGAGTTCTACCGAAGGTGATACCAGGTAAGTCTTTTTGAGAAAGTTCAGAAAGTCCGTAATCTGCTGCTTGCGTGTTTGTTGGGCTGGCGTCGTTTCTGGTTCACTTGGATCCAAGGAAAACGTATCAAAGTTCATGAAGTAGCCAGAAGCAGTTCGAACAATTGTAGGAATTGCATCGGGATTTGTTGAAATTGTAGTTTGCTCTTGTCGAGGCATGCTGACGTAAACATCAGTATTTGGTCTTATTGCAACTTGTGTGTTATTTTGAGTTTGATTTTGAAGTTGAACTTCGGGTTCAAGGGGAACGAGTTCCATAGCATTGTTGCATAGTCCTTCATTCCGTACGAGAGGCTATTCGAACGCGATGAGTCTTTCTGTTTGAACTTCTTGGATTGTAGCTAGAGGAGGGCGTCTGCTACAGCGGAGTCCACGAGGCCTACTGTTCAGTATCGGCCATATAGTGTGGTTTGATTAAGTCGATTGAGACAAATCGTTTCTCCTTTTTTCCGGCAAGAGGCGGCAAAAGCACAGTTCTTGTTCCTTGAACTGCTAGGACAGGTACAGGTTTTCTGTAGGATGGCCCAAATTCATTTTTATCCGCTATTTTCTCTCTGACCAGATCCCCGACTTTTGGGATCCAGACAGGTCTTGCTGTGACTGCCTTGACTTCCCCAGTGGCGGTCTGTTTCAGGAGGACGTTACTTTGTTGTGTCCTGGATTCATTTAGATCCTGTAAAACAGTCAAACGATCATGGATATCAAATGGTTTCTCATCCGCCACTGCGCCTTCACAATCAAAATCAGGTACCCACATTCTTGTCCCAAATAGGACCTCGTAAGGAGTGACACCCCCTAGAGAACTTCTTGGCTGGTTATTGAGAGCTCGTTGTACCCCATATATATGATTGACCCAACTACCGCCCTTGCCTAATACCCTAGCTGTTAATGATTGCTTTAGGTCCCGGTTTTTCCTTTCCACAAATGAATTTCCCTCAGGATGGTACGGAGAGGAGTACCGCAATGCTACGCCCATACTTTCCATGACCTCTTTGTAAGCCCGAGAGCTAAACGCCGGGCCACGGTCAGAATGCAACGTGCCTACTGCGTATGTCCCGATAAAGACTCGCAAATCTTTGATAACAGTTCGAGCGTCAGCCGAGCGCTGAGGCCAAACCCATAGGAATCTTGAGCATGAATCCACTGTAACCATGATATACTTGTAGGCCCCATCTGATTGTAAGGGGCTGCAGTGGTCCAGATATACACAAGCGAGAGGTCTGTCGGATTTTAATAACGGTGTCTGTGCCGGGCGTGCTATGGTGGAGCCTTTCATCTGCTGGCAGAAGTCACATTTCAAGACGTAGTCTTTAGTTTGTTTTGTTAGACCTGGCCACCAATAGCGCTGTTTCAACAATGAAATAGTCGCTGTAACTCCTGTCTGCGCAGAGCCCAAACCCTCGTGTGCTGCAATAATCAAACCTTGCCTACGATCCATATTTGGTATTACTCTGTCCCCCACTCCAGGAATCTGAGCATATGGAATGTTGTTTGCATCTAACTTGTAAGAGTACTTGAGTGGAAATTTCTTTGGTACTGCTGAGCTGCCTTTGCGTGAAGCAATGACAGCAACCATAATCTCACCGTCTATCCTCGTTTTTGAACGAGTGATTGCAGCTACGGAAGCTGTGCGTACAGCCCCCTTCGCGGCTTCATCAGCCAATGAATTCCCTTCAACGTGTACGCCATCAAATTGATGTCTCAGTGTATGAATCACGTGAGCCTGTGGTAGTTCGTTTCTCAACTCAACTACCTGTTCCCATAGCATTTTATGCTTAATTGTGCCACCTTTTGCGTCTTTGAACCCATTTAGTTCCCAATGATGTAAATATTCATTGTATGATTGCACAGAGTGAAACGAATCACACACTATTAGTGTGGGGAATTTGTGATCCGTATTCACCAGTGCCAGTATCAGCGCTTTTAACTCTGCCAACTGAGCCTTGCAGTCTGACAACAGTTCCTATGCACACGCATGTAAATACAATCCAGTTTAACAAATTTCTGTTAGTAAGGATGAAGACAAACGCTGTCCTTTAAGAATAATTTCTTCTTCTTTAATCCAATATTGCACAAAACACCAGCCAACACGTGTTTCGTCAATAGGGAGTTAACCCTTGACTCCTTCAGGGCTGGACACAATACAGAAATGACTCATGTCATTATGGGTATGCACATACAAATTTATACCGCACAATTCTTACTAAGACCAAGATGGGAACAACCCGTTTTAAAAGGGGAGAAGTGCCCGAAATTTAAGAAAGGAATGTAATTGTGAAGGTAAACGGTACCGTTGGGAACCCTCGTAACGTGGTGTCTAAAGTGATCCCAATTTTGAGTATACGTTTCACTACACGCCTGTACTGCGTTCCGTGACAACTCGTGAAGGTGAAGTAACACCAGTGGGAGACATGTGTGTGATCATACTGTCTCCAGTGAATATGTGAGACCTAGCAAACCTAAATATATATAGCCATACGTGGAGAATCAGTGAAATCTAGTGTCTACAAAACTAAACAAGATAAAATGTAGAGCAGCCTACCTGTAACGAAATAATTGCTAGCTTAGACCTGAAAATGAGAAGCACGTAACCATATCAGAAGCTGCACCCAATAGTAAATTCCGAGATGCACAGACAGAACCGTTTAATCTTTTTCAAAAAAGCTCAAATCACCAATGCTCTCACCTCAATACCGGTGATAATTCCGACCCAGCGGGTCATACGTAATCCCAAGCACATTATTTAGACGGTAGTTGTAATCTTCTCTATGTCGTGAGTCTGGAAAATAACAGCTCACATTAGAATCCCTAATACTTATACCAGTGGGTATACTAAGTCACCTCTTATTAGCAATGAAGACAAAATGACAGTATCCTGCCCTTACCTTGTACTCAGGGCATCAAAAGAATATCACACCCAGATGCCGAGTTATGCACTTCCATATAAATATAAAGCCAAAGTGGGCATTTCTTATGTAGTTCCCAAATCTCGAGGGCCGTGTTAACCACCTCGAGGATTCTTTCAGGCCGAGGTCAGCCTACAGGTCAGGTCTACAGGGATAATGACAGTAAGGGCCATCATGTTAGTAGCACTACACTAATCTCGAGTCATGCTAAGAAGTACTTTTAAAAGGCCTCAGCCCACACTCAATACTTCTTTGTCAGTCTTACCTCTCGCGTGTACGCAGGACCGTCTGATACTTCCGGGAGTGTGCTCCGTACTGGATGCGGTAGGACACACGACCCAGAAGAGCTTAAATACTGGCATTGGTTCAAACAACTAGACCAGGCATCTCTTCTTAAAGCGTAAAGTTACCTCATAACAAATGCGTGAGACGTGAGCCACGCGCTGATGCCATGGCACCCGGAACGTGTGATTCCAGTAACCCGTGAGACAATAATAGCAATAATATCGCGTGTGAGGTAAACAAAGTGAACCGGGCATCTCTTACTACGGCGGGAAGCTAACACCTAACAAATGCGTACATATTAACCCCGCGCTGATACTTAGACCAAAAGGACGTGTGATTGTAGTACAAAGTCGGGAAATAATACCAATATTATCGCGTGTGCAGTGAACTATTGGTGAGAGTAGTTTGGAAAGGGGACATGACTGATAATCGGGAAGTTAATAAAAAAATAAAATTAATAATAATACCAATACTATCTCGTGTTCGGTGAATAATGATCTATAAGTGAAAAGTAGATTAGAAAGGAGAGGGGGGGACATAACTGAAAGTCCGCAAAGAGCATTACAATGTACACAAAACCAAATACATTTTGATGTCGACCTGTGGTATGTGGACCCGACATCACATTATATTACAATAATGAAACATGGAGGGGGTCACATGTAGATGACCTCGTCGAATAAACTAGCGATATTCGAGAAAAGTAATTACAATACACATGAAAACACTAGATATTCTGATGATTAATGAAGCATGGAATCGGTCTTGCGATATAATTCAACCTAGATTACTTCAAAATATTTTATAATTCAACGGTAACATAGAACTCGACATCCCATGACATTGTGCACTGCCGTTTGGTTCGCAAGAGTACAGTACGAGAAAGGGCAGTGATTCAACCAAAGAGAGCCACACCACTGTTTCAGCAGTATGTGAGCAATGTGACAGACTCTTAATAATCTCTGATAAAGTACAGTATATCCAAAAGTATGCATCAAAACAAGCCACAACACCGGTTATTATGAGGAGCAGGAAACACCTAAGGAGTATAATACACTGTATTTCAATCCCCCAGAAAGTAATGCATCTCTTGATCACTGTTATGACCCTGTTCAAACGTTCTCAGACGCATGATCCAGAGCGCCTCGGAACGTCGCCGTCGTAGTTCCCTATTCCCTCCTCTGGGGCTAGGTTCAGTCACGTCATTCCCATTGATAAGGAAACTTTTGTGTTGCCCTTGAGAAGGACATTTCCACACATGTAGTGCCATGGGGTATTTTGGGTCCTGCTGTTTGAGAGCCCGTGCGTGCTCCCCAATTCTTTCTTTAAGGGTTCTTATGGTGCTACCCACATATTTGCATCCACAGTCACACTCCAGAACATAGACCACAAATTTAGTGTTGCAATTAATGTTAGATCTAATACTGTATTTTTTGTTTGGACCAGTGAACTCTTTTTTGTTGTCAGGTGCCCATCTGCAAACACCGCAAGAGCCGCATTTATGAAAACCCAAAGAATGTTGTGTCATCCAAGTGTCCTTGTTCTGTACTCTTGGGTAGCTAGGACTCAGCCTAGTTCTCAAAGTTCTACCCCTCCTGTATGTGAGTTGTGGCTGCTTAGTGATGTGTTCAGCCTGAGAGACATCAGTTGTCAGAATCTTCCAGTGTTTGTTGAGACTTTTGGATAAAACACCACTAAGAGCGTTAAAATCTGTGATGAGTCTCAAAGTCTTCCTGCACTCTGTGTTGTGTACCTTGTCCCGAAGAGTTTCCTCACGACGTATCTTCCTTATTCTGGTCTCAGCTTTGACTAGGTTCGGTTGTGTGTACCCCCTATTCTCAAATCTAGTTTTCATTGCTGATAAACACACCTCAAATTCGTCCTCACTGCTACAGTTCCTCCTAGCTCTTGTAAATTTGCCAAAAGGAATGGCACGAATTTGATGGGGTGGGTGAGCGCTGGTAGCATGCAGTACTGCATTGCAGGCAGTGTCTTTGCGAAAAAGGCGGCTGTGTAAGGTATTGTGTGAAATGTATAGTTCCACATCCAAAAATGTGATATTAGTCGCACTGATCAGATGGGTGAATTTAATGTCATATGTGTTAGTATTCAAGTATGTACAGAACTGTTCTAATTTGTCCTGTGTGCCAGACCAGATTAAAAGGCAGTCGTCAATATAGCGACCCCAGACGATAATTGAGTCATGGAAAAGGCTGCCTTTATGGCCCCAAATCCATTCTTCCTCCAGGCGACCCATGAAGAGGTTCGCAAAGGCTGGGGAGACTTTTGAGCCCATAGCGACCCCTCTCCTCTGTCCATACCACTGCTTTTCGAAAAGGAACACGTTGTTGTCCAAAATCAGTTCCATCATAGCTAAAAGCATGTTGGTGTGCTGCCACTATGTTGCTGATCTTTTGTGTAAACACTGTTGTATTGCTCTTATACCCAAGTCTGGTTTAATGCTCGTGTACAGGGATACCACATCTAACGTAGCAAGGCGCATACCCTGTTGCCAGGAGAAGTCTGCAAGAGTACTTAAAATATGCTTTTTGTCCCTGATATATGAAGGGAGATTCTGCACCAAAGGTCCCAGAAAAAGATCTACATATTCAGCTAGTCGTTCTGTAGGTCCCCCCATCCCCGAGACAATAGGCCTTCCAGGGGGAAAGGGTAAGTGTTTGTGGACCTTTGGTAGAGTGTATATACACGGGAAATTTGGCCTGAACACTTTCAAATACATGTGTTCCTCATTGTCAATAAGACCTGTGGTATGCCACTCCATCAAACAATTGTTGATTTTTAACATAAGTGGTCCTATGGGGTTGTGTGTCAGACGTTCATAGCATGCCTCGTCATGGAGTTGTGTCAAAATGTCTTGGTTATAGTCCACCCTGTTCATTACTACGACGTTGCCCCCTTTGTCAGCCTCCCTGATAATAATCTCGTTGTCAGTAGCTAGTGCATTGAGAGCTGTACGTTCTCCAGATGTGAGATTGTCATGGTGTCTAATTTTTTTGTTAGTCCTCTTGTCACTAAACTTGTCTATGTCTTCCAAAACCATTTTGTAAAACATGTCGATTGCATTGCCCCCTGGTAGAGTGGGTGTCCATTTGGATTTATTTTTTAACCCACTTGTCAGTGTGTAGTCAGTATCCACATTAAGCTCCTCTAAGAGTCTGTCCATGTGCAGTGGTGTGTGTTCAGTGTCCGTGAGGGATAGGAGTAAGTGCATGTCATGCACATCCTGTATACTCAGAACATCTGATAAGGAGCCAGTTGAAATGTTCGTATTCCTTTTATTCGGTACAGGGTTGGTACTGAAAAATTTCTTTAACTTCAGGTTTCTCACGAATCTGAAAAGATCAATTTTCAAACTGCAAATATCACCGTGCAGTCTACTAGAGATTGCGTTTTGGTGCAACTGGGATGGAACTTTCCATCCAGCATGCAACCTTTAACGATAGCACATGCTGCGCTGTATTGTTGTTTACTCCCTATGGCTGGTTGAGCAGATCCGTCAGTGTAAATAATATATTCATACTGATCTAGAGGCAAGATTTCATTCGGTAGAGGGTATTCTTGTTCGTATTGCAGAAATGCTTGTGTTTTTAGACTTGGATCAAATCTGTATTCAACATCTGTTGCAGTAAGAGAATTAGCCCATTGTATCCATCTTGGATGTAAGGCTTTTGCATTTGGAATGCTAGCCTTTGTAACAGCTTCTAAAGCCGGTAACGGTGTTACGACAATTATACGTTTTCCCTGAGCCAGTGCTCTTTCTCTTGCTACAGCGGTCTGAACTGCTGACAGGATTTTTTCTGTTGAAGTGAAACGCATTTCTGCGTTTGTGTACAGGTGTGATTTGTAAGCGATTGGTACTGTTTCGCCTTCTTTGAAGGTTAAGTAAGTGTACCCGCATTGACCCGCTATTACGCGGATCACTAAGTTGCGTACGTTTACCCGCGTCTGTAAGTGTTTTGAAGCTATCATGTCTTCTTGTAGTGAACGTAGGATGTTTGTGTGTTCCTGTGACCATTGTCTAACTGAAAAGTCAGGTTTTATTAAGTCGTAGAAAGGTTTTGCCAAAATTTAGGAATCCCAGTATTGATTGTAAATTTTTTAATGATCTTGGAGGTTGGAGCAGCGCACACTTTTCTAAAAGTTAGCTGCCAGACTTTTCCCTTCACTTGAAAGCTCATATCCTAAAAACAGGACATTGAGGTGGGCGATTTTTGATTTTTTAAATTTAATTTGTAGCCCTCAGAGGCGAATCCCATAATTATGGTGCTCACCCTGGTCAAGTGTCTTTTTAAGTCATCGTCCGTTAGATAAATATCATCCACATAGGACAATGCTTCCTAATCAAAATTTTGGAGTAACTCAGTTACTCGTGCTGAAAACACCCCCGGGCTCTTCTTATACCCTTGGAGGAGACGATAAAATTGTCGCTGGGACCCCAACGCTGAGAATGCGGTCAAATACCTGCTCTCAGGCGCTATATTTTGGCAGATAAATCCATTTGAGATATCAAGTGTAGTTTTGTATTTTTTCCGCTCTATGTTATTCATTAATGCTGCGCTGTGTGCATTTTGAACAGCGAATGTCTTTGTGCATGTGTTTAAATGTCTGTAATCTAAAACTAGACGATATGAGTTGTCCGGTTTCATTACAGCAAACAAAGGATTGTTCATTGATGAGGTGCAATTTTCGATCACCCCTTGGTTTTCAAGTTGATCTAAGATCTCCCTGACCTGTATTTTTGCTTCTTGTTTTATTGGATATTGTCTCTGTGCATTTGGTGAGACTTTTAACGGAATCACGTGGTGGGTTGAATCCTCATCCCATCCGGCATGATTTTTGTACAATGCTGGAGCTAGGGCAACTGCCCACTCCCGCGCATATGTGTGTTTTAAATGAATGGGAACGAGGTCGGAGAAGGCTGGAAAAATTACCGTTTCTCCCCTAGGGCACTCCATAACGAATGCTGGCGGCCAATCTTGTTCAGCTAATAGGATGTCATAACCAGATGACAGATTCTTCCAAAATAGACCGTTAACTTTCCTGGGCTTGTCCCCCTCCATTTGGAGTGTTATTTCATATAACTTATGTGGGACGCTTACCCTCGTATCTGGTGTTTCCACCGTGATGTAATCATTCAAGTCCGCTGTCACCAGAAATTCCATCAGGTTCTGGCGAGCTATTGTTGCTTCTGCCGCACTGTCTAGCATCGTCTGAGCCCATTCCCCGTTCAGAAGTTGTGTCCTCAGAATTCTGGGCATGGCTGATCTTTAGACCTGCAACTTTCTTCTTCTTAAACTGAGGTTTTGATTTTGGCTTTTCTTCTTTTTTGGAAGTATAGTCTTGAGCGTGCTGTTTGTCTCTGGACTTTGTACGCTCTTCTTGTCTTTCTGACCGTCCTTCCCTCCCGGAATTCTTCGATGAACCCTGAAAGGAACGTATATCAGTATCCTGATACCTGTCAGGTTTCCTAATGTTATCCCTATTCCTAAGGTTGTACCTCTTTTCGGAGGGCTCCTGTGGAGGAGATCTACCTCTGGATTGAGATCTGTTTCCTTTAAAGTTTTGTTGTTTTTTATTATCCCACTTCTTTTTAGAAGAAGCAGGTGTCTGCTTGAAAGTGTCCTTTGCAGGACTGCCCATCAGTTGTGGTTTTAAAGCTTTCCCACCTAAACTGTCTCTGCCTAATTCTGCATACGCAGTTTCAATTATTTTGGGTAGTTTGTGTTGTTGATCCATAGGACTGAACTCTCTTAGGCGTTGGCGGATTGCCACGGAAAGCTGCTTCCCCTTTAATATTAGCTAGTATTATGGCTGATACCTGATCATAGTTACCTAGTAACTTCATCCCTACGTTTAGGGCAGGCTCTGCTCCGTACTTGTTTTGTATTTGTCTTAATACATCTGGTACTACTGCTAATGAAGGAATACCATGAGTTCTGGTATAAATTGCAGCAAAGACTGTACCCCAAGTGGTACAATCTTCTACTTGTGATGTTAACCCCATGGGCAAGCAGATTGTTAGCATTCTGTGTTTTTCATACGGGGTAGTATTCGGGAATACTGCCTCGAGCTGAGTTATTTTATGAGCTACCCAGAATGACATTTGTTCACGTTTCTTGGGCATTTTGCCCATTACCGCGTGTAACGTTTGTGGTGTAATTTTAGTTGCTGTACCCTGAGAATGAGCACCATTTGTTGCAACTATTGCTGGTTGGACTGTGAAAGTCCTCATGATGAATTATGTCAAGTTTCTATAGATTTTAATTAAATCCTTGTGTTGTATGAGTAAATCTGCCTGTGGCATTGTGTCAATGTCAGGATGTGGTGTGTCGGACGCTAATATCGGCCATGTTGTCCCCTCTCCTCCGAGCGGGCCTAATCTTACTCTATTTCTTATGTGGGGTAGGGCGCCTTTAAACCAGTATAAATGTTCCTGGTACGTGAGTGGAACCTCTATGTCCTCGAACGGACCATATTCCACTGGTGCATCTCCTTCTGTATAGTAGTGAAATGTCTGTGTTCTCGCATCTGCTGCTGGGAATGTAACCCACAAATAAAATACCTCTGTTTTATTTGATTCATGTGCCTCAATCACGAACGCTACTATGCCACCCCTAGCTTGTAAACCATTTTCTAATAGTTTTAGGGTGATTGTATGTCTGAATTTAGGTGCAATTTGAATTGCGTTTGTATCTTCTTCTCCGGTGAGAGGTGCAGATCCACTACTGCGTTATCTCCTGTCTCAGTCATTTTTGTAAAGAAGCAGTTTGTTCAAGATAAGGTTTTATTTGCACAATTTTAGGAACACTGTGTCCTTCAAGCTTGATTAACCAACAGCTAATAAATAGGATTTTCCGCCTACTTAGCTGTGGCGGAGTTTGTGCCCACCCACTGCAGACGTCTCTGGTGTTTGTGAGTAGGGGTCTCTGAGAATAGCACGACTGAACTACTCAGATTCTACTGTTAAATAAGTACCCAACCAACGTTGGCGGCGCCATGTCGTGTAGTTCCTATATTACCCATACAGGATCTGCGCGTTCGGATAACATAAACTGTAGGACTGGTGGCAGACTGGCTCTGAGCACCCCCACCGAGAATGTTATACTTTCTCTTTTAGCTAGCTCACAGTGCCACTAGAATCTCCTCTTATCGGGGAGAGAATAGTTTCTGGCAACCTCAGAACAACCCTGATCCCCCAGGATCGTGGAAACAATATACTACTTTTCGCTCAGTCACTCGTGCTCACTTATTCGGTCTCAGAGAGTTACACAGAAGAAACAGTTGGGCGTGTTACAATAAGAATTTATTGCACAATTGTTCTTCTACTGTAAAATAGATGTGCTGCAACAACCGTTAGACAGTAGCAGATATATATGATTAGCAGTAGAGTAAAAATAAAAGGATAGTACAGTTCTACCATCTTGCAATAATCATGAATACATACATGAATATAAAATGCATGATAAAAGGGGCGCCTACTCCTACGATGCCTATCTAGATGTACCTAAGTGTACCTAGCATGTGAGTAAGTGTGAAGCCAAGAATCCCTCTAGGATTTAGTCTAACCCCATTACCTGAAGTGAGAGAGTGTGAGACCCCGTCCTGTTCTCGAGTTGGACACCCCGCGAGGGCTGTGTTAGACCACTGTCAGCTGGAGCATCTGCATGCAGGAGCCTCAGCGTCTCTGGTCAGTGTGTCGGCCTGGAAGTCTCGGTTCCCTCTGCTAACCCTAGCAAGATGTGCTGTATTTATACAAAAAGTATCTAGAGTTTCTTTGTCCCTTGTTTCTTGTATTAGCCATTGTTGGATTTGAGGATGACGTATGGGATGAACCTTGTACGTAGATATTATGCAGGTGGTGTAGCCCCTGCCTGGTTTCCAAGAGACACACAATTGATGGACGGAATGCAGAACAAATCAAAACATTCACCCCCAGTCAAAAGATCTGGGTTAAATCCATCATTCTTTTGCTCACCATGCCACCCCAGTTTAGACCTGGCCATATGCAAATCAGTCTTGACCCTGTGCCTCATGGGAACAGTCCAGCCCGAACTGCCAAGCCAGGTCCTCACTGGACCAGAAACAAGCATCCTAGGACCGGTTTTGGGGTTTCACCCCTCTTCAGCCAGGATAGCTTGAATCCAGTGGCACAGTGAGTCCGGGACCCACGTCTGGGCATACCCGGCGCACTTAGGGTGAGAAAGCAAAAGACACACAATTGATGGACGGACTGCAGAACAAATCAAAACATCCCTTGTTTCTTGTATTAGCCATTGTTGGATTTGAGGATGACGTATGGGATGAACATTGTACGTAGATATTATGAAGGGGGTGTAGCCCCTGCCTGGTTTCCAAGAACCCTCATGAATATTCATTCATACTGTATGAGTCCATTGATGAAGTTATAGGACACTATTGTTCAGGGAAAACCCTCCTTCTGCGCCCAGGACTAGAACTAGGTAAAGGTTCAATCCTAAAGGCTCGTTACTGTGTAGTATAAGGAAGATAATGTAGGTGAAGGTGTATGATATTACCCGGGCCTATATTAGGGTACCTATATGAAACATAACAAGATGACGCACAACCCCTGGGAGAGAAGAGATCCCGGAGGGGCGTAGAGCAGCACTAGAGGATGGCCAGAAGGTTAGTGGACCTTCGACTACTGTCCAGCCAGATGAGTCAACTGACGCCCTCGCCAAGAATTCTGGGGAAATATAGGAGATAGCTACATGGTTTGGAAAAAATCAAAGGTGACCCTGTGAAGGGGGAGCGTCTACTTGCCACATGAGGAAGCCATGGTTCGGATGGGCCTCTGGAACACCTGACTGCATCAGATGCCATATTACCCCTACTGCCTGTACGGTGACACACACAAACACTCATATGAAGAAGTTAAGACTCTGCAGTGTCCTCTCTACCCTACCAAGGGAAGGAGGCAATGCCAATGGTTTGATTGTAATCTGTTAATTGTTGGTTATGTTGGGTTTTCGGGAGCCCATTTGGGCTGTTAGGGGATGGCGAAGGCCAAATCACTCATTCACTTGTAACATGGCCCGTTGGCATATCTTGAACCCTCTATCAACTAACCTGGTGGACCACACTTTGCCATGCATACCTTTAAAGTAGCCACTTGCAATGTGAGAGGTCTCAATAATCCACTCAAAAGACGCTCTATCTTCAATGAGCTTTCCTCCTTTCCTACAGATATAAGCCTGCTCCAGGAAACTCACCTTTTGAGGGAGGATCAGACCAGACTTAAATCTTTTACCTTCCCAGGCCAATATTTCCCTTCAACCGACACGAAGTCAGCGGGAGTGGGGATTTTAATTGCTAAGAGTTGGCCCTTTCAGGTAGAACACACCCTTAGGGACAAAGCTGGGAGGTGGGCTGCGGGCCGGGGAGTACAGTGCACCCCTAACCATAGTTTCACTGTACTGCCCCAATCAGGGTCAAGAATCCTTCCTTCTAGAGGTCATGCAAACTCTAACGGCATGGTCCATGGCTCCTCCTATCCTAGGAGGTGATCTCAATTTGGACCTCAACAAGGAGGGAGATAAAGACAAATACGATCAAGGCCATACTTACAGCTATACTACAGACAGCTATCAGGGTATTTTTGGAAGAAGTGGGCTAGTGGATGCCCTGTGACATCGCCTTCCACTGAGCACTGATTTTCGCACCATTCTGGACCACATTAAGCATACGGTCGCCTTAACTATTTTCTAATTGATAGACGCCTTATCCCAGACCTACTCGATGCTACACAAGAATCGCTGACCTTATCAGTCCACGGTCCAGTGACTTGCACACTTTCACAAATATACAGTACACAGACCCGAATCAGCCGCCTTTGGAGTCTTCAAGATGCTCTCCGCAAAGACCCAGTGAGGGCCACTAACATCACCAAAAGTATCCCGAAATATATATAACATAATGATACTAGAGAGACGTCTGCAGCCCTGCTTTGGGATGCTCTGAAGGCGGTTCTCAGAGGGAATTTTATTGCGGAGATCACTCGCCTGAGACAGCTACATGACGCCCTCTTTCTGGAGCTGAAGGAGGAGCTTATAGCTTTGGAACAAGAGCACAAACACACCCATTTCCAGAAAACATGGAGGAAAATCCTCAGGACTCAAGGTCATCTTAAACTCAATGAGCTCGATAAGGCTGCATTCTCCCTCGCTAAATTAGATAACAGATGCTAGGAATTGGGGAATAAGTCTGGGAAGTTGTTTGTCGCTCTGCTCAGAGCTAAGCAAGACTGCATCAATATCACTGAAGTCAAGGATAAGTTGGGAGGTGTAGTGTTGTGTGAGTTTGTAATGACGAAACCAGCCCTAGACCTCCTGGTCTAGTGCAGACAGCATCGTCAACCCGCACTCCGCCAGAAGCCAGAAGATGCCAGTTTGATCCCTGGTGACCGCTACTGGCTGACGTTCTCCGACATCCCCTGATTTCACCTCTTGCTGTGCCCATCTTATTTTTTTTCCTTTTCCTTCTTTATTTCGCTATATTTGTTTAGCATATTTTGCTGTCTTGTTCTCTTTATTTTGCCTCATTTGTGCTCTTATTCTTGCCATTTTGCGCTGGCAGAGGGTGACTCGCTGCAGTCCCCACGCCCTCCCACTACCTCCTTTCCCTGCTCTCGCCCTTCTCGCTCCCCCGCCCTTTTGGCTAGCCCTTCCACCTCCCAGGACTACAAATGAAGGCCGCTGCACAGCCTGTGAGCAGCCCTAGTACTCCTAGTCCAGTGTGTCGCTGTCCAGCCACTCCTGCCGACAGCCTCATCAGCCCGCAGTCCTCCAAAAGCCAGAAGACACCGGTTAGATCCGGGGTGACCGCTACTGGCTGACATCCTCCATCGTCCCCTGACTTCACTCTCGTTGTGCCCTTCTTATTTATTTTGCTTTTCCTGTCTCTATGCCGGAATCTCCACCAGACTCCTGAAGAGACTCCAGACCATCCAGAACACCACAGCCAGACTCATCCTGGACCTTCTCAAATGGGCCCAATTCATCACTCACCTCAGAGACCTCCACTGGCTTCCCATCCAGAAGAGATGCCAGTTCAAGATCCTTACGCAAGCATACAAGGTGCTACACAACCTATGACCATCCTACATCAACCAGTGACTGAACTTCCACCTGCCTGCAAGACACCTGTGCTCTGACTCTCCCGTCCTCACACACCCATTGCAGCCGCAGCGGAGGACGCTCCTTCTCCTATATTGCCGCCAAGACCTGGAACAACCTCCCCCTCCACCTCCGAACAGCACCCTCCCTGGCGGACTTCAGAAAGCAACTCAATGATGGCACTTCGACAGAGAACGGCACCCTCAGCACCCAGATATCTCTAGGGGTGATGGTGCAGCGCTATACAAATACTGATTGATTGATTAAACCTTTATGGCTCCTGATGGACTCCATAGAACTGTGATGTAAGTATTAGATTGTATTTAATTGAATGCAGGTTTAGAATGTTGAGTTTGTTTTTAAATGCAGAAGACTAAAGATGTGTTACACAAAGCTCCGGGTGTGACGTAGTCATTGGTGAGTACCTGTGCTGGAGAGGACAGTACAACTGGCGATGAGATAGGGGATAAGTAACCCGAAGATCGACAGTGCTCTCCCAGAGAGTTTTCCGTGATCCAGCAAACTGCTCCGTGCCTCAGTCGAAGTGCGGAATCGACATTTAGCATATGTAGAGTCAAAGCGCAGCCCCAGTTCCATGTAAAGCATTTGAAGTTAATGAAAGCTTCACTGAGAAGTCTACACATCGGTGGCCGAGAACCTGCTGGGCAGGCCATACAAAGAGGTACTACGCTACTAAACAACTCAAAGCCATGCATTTATATGGAGCAACAATTCTATAGGCGGATGCAACCAGGTTTTGAAAGAGCAGCAAAGTGTAAGATAACACTGCGAACAGAAGCGCTGCAAGAAAGAGATCAACCAGGTGTCAGACAGCACAAAGGGATGCCTAAATACAAAGGGCCAGATTACGATCTTGGTGGACAGGGTTACTGTAGGAAACTGGGTTTCTGTTGCAGTAAGCCCCCCACTTTTTGCCAGACTATTGATGCACTTTGACTTGATGTGCACTGGGTTCCTGCCAATCAGGTTCCCAGGACCTGTGTTCTTTCCCAAAAACTGTACCTTATACCCCCAATTGGCACCTCTCTGGCCACATGTCAGTACCTTGTAAAAGGTACCATGGGTACCAAGGGCACTGTGGCCGGGGAAGGCTTCTAAGGGCTGCAGCACTTATTGTGCCACCCTTAGAGGCCCTGTACCTTTACACACACACACACTGCCATTGCAGGCTGCGTGTTTTGGTGCAGAACAAAGTGAAGAGTCGACATGGCACACATCTCTGTGTGCCATGCCTACAACCCACTGCCCTGGCATAGGTCAGCCAGCCCTCTAGCTGGGTGCATTATACCAGTGGTGAGGGGACAGGTGCATGAGCCCTGAAACCCCTAGAGTGTCTAAACCAATTCCTAGACATTGTAAGTGCAGTAATGCCATTAAGAGTATATGGTGCTCGGGGTTTGTCATTACGAACTCCACAGCACCATAATGGGTTTACTGAAAACTGAGAGGTTTGGTATCAGCCCACTCTTCAGTGCCCGCCATCTTGCAGATGGCAGGCACTCCCCAATCAGGATTAGGGATTGTGCTCACTCCCAGACATAGGGTGAGCACACCAAGGGTGTAGTCACCCTAAGGTCAGTAGCCCGTTAGCTACTGACCTCGAGACCCCTAAAATGCCCCCTAAATACAGTATTTAGGGGGCAGCCCTGAACCAAGAAGGCAGACAAGAAACTACAAAAAGAAAAGAAGAAGAAGGACTTAACAGCCGTCCCGAAGCTAAGAACAGGAGGACGCTCACTGCCTTGGCCCCAGCCCTACCAGCCTGTCCCCACCTCGAACCTTCAGAAGCGAGACTCCTGTGTGTCCTGCAGCCAGCAACCTCAAGAACCCCGAGGCCCTGCCTTCAAAAGAAACGACTTTGTCTCCCGTGAACACCGGATTTGTTAACCAACAGACTCTGGCTCCTGCGAAATCCGCGAGTCTGCATCACTCTGCACCTGTCGCCCACGGCCCGAGTTCGAGTGGCCCAACACCACGAGGAGGTCTCCCCGGCGATCAAGACCCGGGAACCAGTGATCCCTTACCTGCCTCAAGCCTCCAGCCGACGCCTGCAGCCTCAAACCGGAAGGTCCCCCCAACCGCGACCACAAGCTGGTAAGAAGATCCGACCCTAAAAGACACCCCTGCACCCGACGCCCCACGACCTTGGGTGGCCCAACCGACAGTTTGTAACCAACCCCCAGCATCCCAACTTACCTCTCCAAGCGGTGGTCGCACCCAGAAGACCTTCGTCCCCGAGCCTGCAGTGTGTTTGCAAACCGGAGAGTCCCCATTGAAAGTAACAGGGCACCCGACGACGAACCAGCACCCAGCATACGGCCGCCCTAGTGCCGCTGAGGGTGTACCTTTGGTGCTATTGTGAACCCCCATTTGCCCTGAGCTTAAGTCCAGGAGCTTTGCTCCCACAACCTTGTGGCCTGCTCGTGAGCAGCCACCAACCGGAGGCCCCCTATCCCCCATTGGATAACATTGGGCCTCAGCACTCTGCACCCGTCCACCCTAGTGCCGCTGAGTGTGTAACAAGAGTGCATCCTTGCCCCCAGGACCCCTGAGTCTAACCCCAGAAACCCAACTCCCACAACAAAGTACTTACCTCTTAACCGATAACACTATTTCCTCCCATAGGATAACATTGACTGTTTTCTATGAAAAAGTTTTTAAGTGTGGAGTTGGAAAATCAATAAAAGTCTCTAAAACTGTAACCAAATAGCCTAAACTCTTTTACCTACCTGTTTACAGGAAATGACCCAGTGTAGTATGCAGGTATACTACACTGTGTAAGAAAAGTAATCTGTAAAGTAATCTACTTAACACCCTATTGAAAAGTCAATACAAAGTATATGTACAATCTTTCAAAGCATTGCATTACCAGTGGTTCCACTGTAATCAAACCAAAGTATATATACAACTGAATTTCGAACTGTATTATTACTGCAAAGTATAAACCACTTACCTGTGCCAGGCGTGCTTGGTTCTAGGAAAATAAAATAACTAAAAGAATATTGTTATACAAAACCAATTGGTCTGAAGTTCAGCCTTTGAGTGTGTGACAATCATTTGTTGATTGAGTGTGTACATCAAATGCTTAGCAGCACTACCCTCTGATAAAGCCTTACTGTTGCCCACACTACCACAAATAGAGAGTAAGGTGCTATCTACTTTTACCTCTGCCTACCTTTGGGGTTCCACTGAACTCTGTGCACACTATACCTCACTTTGGTACAGTATATACAGAGACAGCTTCCTACAGTTACTCCGTCACAAACGTGACCAATATCCTGTACGCCAAATTACAATTCCATTATATCCTATGAAACTTGTAATTTGGCGGACGAGATATCCGTCACATTTGTGACATAGTATCCTGTCTGCCAAGATCATAATGAGGCCCAAATTGATACAAGAAATGGTAATTTGTTTACCAGTAGTGAGTGAAGAGAACCATTGTGCCACTGCGCTGAGGGAAGTAAACCCAGAGAAAACACACGCGGTTGTGCTGGCAGAACTGTCCATACCTGAAGCGGCTCACCACCAAAGCTGCTGGCTGGTGGCTCAGGACAACTTCCAAGGTCTCCTAAAAGCAAAGGGCTTCCATGGAGACCAAGAGGATGTTCAAGGCTCCACGGACTGCCCAATATGGCCCAGAGGCCAGCCCTGGACAGGCTCTTAGAGATGGTATGGATGAAGCAGGTCCTAGCAGACAGCAGATGGTGTCAGCCAATCTCGTAAAAGGTTACAGTGCTGCTGCTGCCTTCTTGAAACCACCAGCACTATTCGATACCACCAAAAAGACATTTGATGATTTCATTGATGTGACTGAAAAAGCAGATAACAAGAAAATTATCAAGCACCTTAAGAATCTTGTTGGTGAAGATGTAAAAGAAGTAAAAGAAAAAAATGCAGCAAGCTGATGAAATTACATTCAGTCAAATCAAAGCAGCCTTGAATCTCAAGTTCAATCCAATCCAATCCAAATGTAGATTGCAAAAGGTAACTCTTCAGTCAAGAATGACAGAAAGCTGGTGAGGCCATCAACAAATTTGTTGAGAGACTGGATACGCTCATCAAACACTGTAAGTTCAGCAACTTTAATGATGAAGAAGCTATACGCCTCAGAGTGACTGATGGATGCTCATCAGATTCGTTCAGACGATGAATGCTGAGAGAAACTCTTAGTCTGGAGCGAGTTCTCATGGCAGCCAGAGCTGAAGAGCGTGCTGATCGGGAAGCTGCTGACATGGAGGCTGGAGGTGCCCAGACTGCCAGTCAGTCATGAATGTAAGAAATAAGGCAAAGCACAGGGCTGAGGCACACCGAGTGAATTCTCCACAGAAAAAGAAGTTGTGCTTCAGGTGTGGATTTTCATTTCCAACGAAGGTAAATGTCCAGCCATTGGGCAGATCTGCAAAGGCTGTGGACAGAAGAACCATTTTGTGATGGCTTGCAAGGCAAAGGAAAAAGTACGTTCCTCATGGTGCGAAGACAAAATGGCCACCTGAACGTCCCAGAATTTACATTTGGAGCACTGAAACTTTTCAGACACTCACCCCCAGTCACAGATCTGGGTTGAATCCATCATCATTCCAAGCTAGCCTGGCTGATGAGGGGTGTTACCCCGAAACCAGTCCCAGGATGCTTGTTTCTGGTTCAGGGAAGACCTGGCTTGGCAGTTTGGGCTGGACTGTTCCCATGAGGCACAGGGTCAAGACTGATTTGCATATAGCTGGGTCTGAACTGGGGTGGCGAAGTGAGCTAAAGAACGATGATGGATTCAACCCAGATCTGTGACTGGGGGTGAGTGTCTAAAAAGTTTCAGCGCTCAGTCCATCATCTCCATGTGATTGATAAGTCACGATAGTGACACGCTGAAACTGAAACATTATTACACATCAGTCCTGGTGCCAGCACTCTCGACCTCTTACCAGTAACAAGGAATAGCAAAAGTTTAAGAATGTCAAAGATGAGCTGCCCATTACTCAGGAAGGAACTAATCTAAGAGGTTTGAGAATTGTCATTCCAAAGAGTCTGCGACAACAGATAATTGAAGTAGCTCATGAAGAACATCGTGGAATTATTGCCACCAAATGAGCTCTCTGAGACTGAGTCTGGTTTCTACATCTCAACAAGAGAGTTGAAAGAGAATTAAAAGCCTGTCATCTATGCGACTGCCTGTCATCGAAAACCACTCAACACCCATTAAACATGTCAGAGTTGCCAATACATAAATGGAAAAGAGTTGCAGTGGACTTGTTCCATCCTCTTGACACCGGTTATCACCTGATGGTGATCGATGATCAATGTTCACTTTTTCCATTCATCTCTGAAGAACATGTCAGAGATTAGAAAGCATCTTTGCGAGCTGGGGTGTTCCTGTGATCTTAAAGTCTGACAACGGCCCACCTTTCAACAGTCGCGAATTCAGAGACTTTCTCAGTCATCTTAATGTGAAGCATCAGAAGAGCATACCTCTTTGGCCACAGGCCGATGGCCTTGTTGAACGTTTCATTAGTACTCTAAAGAAAGCTGTCCAGTGTGCTGTACTAGAAAAGCTTGAACTTAAAGCTGTCTTAAATTCCACTCTTCAAGCTTACCACTCGACCACAGGTGAAAGCCCTGCAGCTGTGATGCTCTGGAGAACCATGACGACCAAGTTACCTCAATGGCCACCTGAAGAGCAAATACCGAGGAAGAAACATGAATGAAAGACTTGGATCGTAAGAGGAAAATGAAAGCCTATGCAGACAAGCATTGACATGCAAAAGATGTCACCTTCACTACAGAAGATCGAGTTATTGTTCATCAGAACAGAAAACGAATGTCTGAGGCTCCTTTCTATGCTGAACCACTTCATCTTGTGACCAGAAAAGGACACGAGGTGACTGCCCAGCGTCCTGAGAAGGCCATTACGCAAGACTCCTCCCATTTCCAACATGTGGCTGATCGCTCATCAGGCACTGTTGTCATTGTAGAGACTGGGTCTGAAAGGACAAGTGAAGAACCCCCGACTGCTTCTGTTTCTCCATCACCAACTCCAGTCATGGACATTATTACTGTCTGGTCCCAGTTTCTGAAGACACGGTCGAGATGTGTGATCCAAGCGTCACATTGACCCATTGAGGAGCTCTAATTGTATATATTTATAAAAAAATAAAAAAAAATATTTAACCAATGAGGAGATGCAGTGTTGTGTGTATTTGTAAGGAAGGAACCTTTATGGCTCCTGATGGACTCCGTGGAACTGTGACGCCAGCATTAGAGTGTAGTGAATTGAATGCAGGTTTAGAATGTTGAGTTTGTGGTTACACGCAGAAGAACAAAGATGCGTTATACTAAGCTCAGTGTGTGGCGTAGCCATTGGCGACTACCCGGGCTGGGGAGGACGCTACAGGCAGGTACTCCTATCGGACCCCAATAAGGATGAATGTTTCTGTATGTTTTATTCGACACTCTATGCAAAGGAGGACACCAACCCACAGTTACCGGCCTCCTACCTAGCGGGAGTTGACCTTCCCACGCTCAGTGCATCCAGCAAGGAACCGCTCGAGCCTATAGTGAAGGAGGAATTTTTGCAAGCTATCCAAATCTCCAGGGCCAGGCGGCTTCACTGCTGCCTTCTATAAATGCTCTGCGTTCCCCCTCCTTCCCCTGCTACTGAAGGTATACCAAGAAATGGTACGAGAAGGCTGAGTAATGCTCTCCATGTCAGAGTTCACCATTTCCCTGATTCTTAAACCTGGGAAAGACCTCAAAGAGGGAGGCTCATGGTGCCCAATCTCCTTACTCAATATTGACGCAAAGATTTTCACCAAAATAGCCACTTGCGGCTGAAAGCCCTAATGGGAGATCTAGTGCACCTGAACCAGTCGGCTTTATACATGGCCCACAGCAGGTGATATAACCAAAATGGCTCTTAACCTAATAGACATTGAGCCAACAAGAAGAGACCATTCACTCCTAGTCTCCCTGGATGCCGAAAAAGCGTTTGACAGGGTAGGCTGGGATTTTATGTCAGAGGTCTTGCTGAACTTGAGGTTTGGCGACTCCTTTGTTAATTGGCTTTTGGCAGAGTATCATACCCCAAAGGCCCGCATCCGGCTGAATGGTCTGCTATCTCATTGGATCTCGATATCCACAGGGACCAGGCAGGGATGCCCCCTGTTATCCTTCTTAGTTGCCCTCACACTGGAACCTTTAGCCCAACGCATCCGGGCGAACCCCCTCATCAAGGGAATTAAGTTTTGCATGCAAGACACAAAACTCACTCTGTTTGCAGACGATATATTGGTCTCTTTAACTGACCCGAGCTCCTCAATGCCCCAGCCGATGGCCGAGTTGGAGGCCTACCAGATAGTTTTAGGATTCAAGATCAATATAATGTAATCAGAGATCCTCAATCTCTCTACACCCCAGTGCTCGGTCAAGCCTGGCTAAGCAGATATTTCCCATTTGTTGGGCTGAGACCCAGACTGACTACTTGGGATTGGTGCTGGCCCCTACTCTGCCCCAAAAAACGAGACATGTACCTCTAACACTTAGAGAGGGTGGTGAAATCTGAACTTGGGAGCTGGAAACACAAGACACTGTCACTCGTGAGTAGGGTGGCAACCATCAAGATGGCTATTCTCCCCAAGATTCCCTATGTCTTTCAGACCTGGAATATCTCGATCCCTAAAGATTACGTAGCAGAGCCCCATAGACATACATATGGGAGGGAAAAGCTGACCGTATCTCTGTGGCGCCAATGCACTCTCAAATCACAGATGGGGGGCCTGGGCATTCTACTACTATGCTGCAGTGCACCTTCAATTCCTCATTCACTGAACCAGGCGAGAAACTGAAAAATTGTAGTGTATGGAGGATCATACCATGGCTGTGGGCCCCTGCCAGAAATTCCATGGAATGCAGGACTCCGAAAACGGCCACCCAATATAGTTCGCTCATCACTAGGACCACCCTGGAAGTCTAGGACAAAGTGGTGATAAAAAAGGGCTCACCTCCTTTCCATCGCCCTTTACTCCGCTGTGGGGGAATGATGACTTCTCTCCAGGTATGGATAGAGTGAATTATAGCTCTTGGTTGCAGAGGGGTTGTAAAACAGTGTGCTATGTTTTTGAGGGGGACTCCATCAAGTCTTTTGAACAGCTTAAGAGAGAATATGGCCTTTCCAAGGGGTAGCAATTACGCTATTTTCAACTAAAACATTGGCTCCTTTCCCCTGGGATCCCGCAGGGAGCTACTTCGAGCTCTCACCCCAATTGAGAAATATCTACTCCATTGCTTTAGTAATGCTCATGCATTGTTGAAGATATATGCTTTGCTAAATACTAAAGGGCATACCAACAAATTCCCCTTCCAACGAGCCTGGGAAAGAGAAATACGTATGTTCCAATGGGACAAAGTACTTCTCTTCACAAATAGCTTTGCACACCTCATGGGGGGAAAAGAAACGCTAGCAAAGATTTCATATCGTTGGCACTACACACCTGTTCGCTTAGCTAAAATGATAGCAGGAGGGGGCCCATGTTGTTGGCGAGGTTGTGGGGAGGAGGTTACATTGTTGTACTTCTTGTGGTCCTGCCCAAAAATAGGCCCATTTTGGGAGTCAGTCCTCAATACTAAAACACAGATCACAGGGTCAGGCCTCGCTAGATGCCCAAAGGTCACCATTTTCAGCTAATGAGCTATATCCCTTATGAGGGAGGAAGGGGCGTTTGATCTCCCACTTTCTCCTTGCTGCCAAGCAATCCATTCTCTCACTTTGGGGCCAATTGACACCACCGACTGAACTCTGTTGGATTGAAAGACTATGGTATCTCCTGGGCATGGAAAAACTGTCAAGTGGAGCTAAGGACGGTGGTCCAAGCAGTGGAGACCACTATTGGACATTTTGCCTCGGACCACAAGGAGCTGACATGCCATAGACAGCTCAGAGTCTTGAAAATCTTAGAGGGCTCCAAGCTTGACACCTATTATTCTTCAGTTCGCTCCTCTACCAGTGACACCTCTTAGCTTATTATTATTTGCATGTGCGGACCAGGCCTTCTATCCTTGTTGGAATGCAAATGTCTCTTGTCTCCTGCTTATTCCTTTTACAGAGTTTTGGAGAGTGGCATGGACCAGGGGAGGGGGGTCTTTGTGGGAGGTTGGGGGTTATTGTATTGTTGAATTGCTTTTGCTGACACAAATGCCAATAAAAATGTATTTTACCTAAATGTACTCAAACAGTACAGATTCTACTGCCAATAAAACACATCCCAGAACATATGTGACTAATTCTATGTGTCACATACTGCTATTTTCTGCCCACACAATGGATATCCCAATTTATGTACACTCTTCTAAGGTATATATCTCTATATTTCCAGCAAAGTGATGCAAATCAATGTGCTCTCCTTGTCACAGGGAGAGTGCAGAAATGCTTATTTAGAAACTATATGGAGCATTCCTGACCTCTCACTGCACTACAAAAAGAGCAGCCTAGTGCCAATTCAGGCACCCTTGTGACATGGTGCAAAGATGCCTGCGTTACAGCCAGGAGAGATTCTGTGCAGGAAGGGACACCTTCCTGCTCAAAAAGAAGTCCTCGAGGCATTTTCCTCTTTTGATGTGTGATGCAGAGTAACTAGTTATTACTCGAATTCCTGTAGCAATCATTACATTTAAAAGTCTGCAAGAACATTGCGGAAGTATAAATTCTAGTAGTACGTAGGAAACAGTGAAAGGAGATATTGATCCAAAGATGTGTACTTTGAGCTTACATATAATTAAAACAAATAAAGCTAACAATTGCTAATCGTGCCACCAGCGTCTGGGATAATCAACCCTCTCTGATATATGCAAACTCAGACAACCGTGATCCAACTAATTGCTGACTATTACCACTCTCAAGTTTCATATGAGTATCTAGGATATCTACAGTACATGTAGTGCCTCATTTAGGGGAAGTCTTAAAATGCAGCACACATAGAAAGAGCAAAACAGGAGGAGAAATTAATAATTTTTCCTTGTATTGCCATACTAAGACCAGGTACTACCTGGCCTGGTTTTTGGTGCTGCCCCAGCCTTGTAAATCTGGTCCAACGTCAAAAAGCAATGGATCTTGCCGTGAAACGCCCACTGCAACACCCATTGCCCGCCCCTTTGCCGCAGCAGGCTTCAGTGGAAAGAGGCATACTCACAAGTTAGCGTTAAGCCACGTTAAGTGACTTAGTGCCCCTTGTAAATATGGGAAATAGTGCAATGCCATTAATGTGTCAGAAAAAGTGCCGCTCCGGTGGCATTAGGGGCTTGTAAATATGCCCCAATGTTTGCTGATTCCAAACAGCATCAGAGAACAGAGAAGCTTTCTGGTGGCTTGGGTCAACAAACTGAAGTGGGGCCCTTCAGAGGACAAAGATCAGTTTCAAAGTTTAAACAAAATGCCCCACAGGGAAGGCGAAAACATAGCATATGCGTGAATTTCTTTGGATTTACAATTAAATGTTGCACCATGGTGCCTTAAAAAGTGTGGAAAGTGGGGAATAATGACTCCTCTGCCCCTCTCCACCTTCCGACATACCAGGCTGTCTCTCATTCTGCTTTTACTTTAGTGCATTTTATGTAAAGGTTGTTTTGCAGTGTGTTCTTATCATATGCTTCGTATTTGCAAGTCTTTATTTGCAGAGCATCGTCGTCTACCTTGTGTAGTGGGACAGCACAAGGATTTGAAAAATCCCTTTCAGGGTGGTAGCTATTGTGCAAAACCGATATTGGAACCGGTGGTCCGGCCGCCTCATTACGACTTGGGTGGGCGGACCGCCATGGGACTGTTGATGCCGCCAGGCAACCACCGTTCCCCGGAGGTGGCGCAGCAGTTCTGAGGCCGCAATATGCTTGGCGCAACTGCCATGGTCCCTCCAAGCATATTACGAGTTTTGTCTCTGCCACCGTTTTCATGGCGGTTCCATCGCCATGAAAACCGTGGCAGAGAGGAAACAAACGAGGCCCTACAGGGCCCCTCTGGTGCCTCAAGCCATGTGGATGCACACAGGGGGGCACAACATGTGCCTCTTTGTATGCATTCACACCAGTTCCTGCCGGGCATGGACTTAATAGTCCATGCACGGAAGAAACTGTTTTTGGCATTCCCATTGCTGTGCCCATTTTTAGAGGCACCGACATGGGAACGTAAAAAGAAAAGCCTGCCAGACAAGAGGAAACTCCTAATCTGGCGGGCAGCCTGACCACAGCCTTAGTGCAGTGGGAGCGTGGTGGTGGCGTACCCCCCGCTCCCGGGACCTAAGAGTCCAGGAGGTAAAAAAAAGAGTGTCATAGCACGGCAGCATTTTCACCGTTGCTCTTGAACAGAATACTTACAAGTGTAAATTTATGAAAAATCTTGATGATTGCACTATAAATTGATGCAATGAGATTATATAGTATTAATAGTATCCTTATTTTGAATTCGTGCAGTGGTAAAGAATGGGTTACAGTAACAATTCTTTTTTTATTTCTAGCTTAAATCCAGTATTGCAAACAGATGTATGCTGCTGCTGGTACACATTTTAGGGCAAACCCTGTCATTAATGTTGCACAGCTGTGACAGAAAATGTGGTTTACATTCCTGGAAAAACGAAAAAGATAATTCCATTACTCCTTTGCTTGGTACCTACTTTTTTCAAAGGAGAAACTGGTTTTGATTATAGCGAAACTTTATACTTAGAACTGTTTTGTTAACAGTATTAACTGACCCATGTTTTCTATTCATCATGACTGTATCCGAGGGAGAATTATATTCGGAGCTACCAGTAAGGCAGAATGTTTATGACATACACAAAGGGCCATATATACATTTGATAATGTTTTGTGTATATCTGGTAAAGCAATAGTATTTCTGCAATAAATGCTGTACATAGTGAGCTCAAGCTGGGTATATAATGCTGGTTGTACGGCACCAGGGTTGTGATTTTAGATATATATGTATGGCGGCCTTCGCAATAAGCTGCCATAAGCTTAGGGCCCCCAAGGAAGGCACTCTGGTCCACAACTTATGGATCAATTTGAATACAAATCACAGGTCGGCGGGTCATCATTATCTGACCCGAGCTCTCAGTACACTCGGCCTGACTCCCCTTTGGGACCTACACGCCAGCCAACAGGAATTCCAGAGGTTAGCAAAAATGAGTACGAACTGACTTTCTTAAATAGAAGATAGGGCCAGCCTCTCTGCACGGAACCACGGTTTGATGACCCTACGCACTTGCAAACAATTGAAACCCCAGTGCTACCTACTGAATACTTTCAACGAAAGAACTAAGCTACAGTTTATAAAGGTGAGAATGGGGTAATCCCCCTATCCTGCCACCTCCCACTATGGAAAAGAGACTGCGCTCAGGAAATGTGTCGGCTCTGCAGTCAACACAAGGAGGATATAATACACGTAGTGTGCCTGTGCCCCACCCTCTGAAAAGATAGAAGGGCTCTGCTACGAAGGAGTTGGATTGCGAAAGACATAAGATCCTGCAGAGGAGCGGTCCTGGCCTGTTTTGACCCCTTGAACACTACTCTGAATTGTGCATTGGTCAGATTTATGTATCGCGTCTCCAAGAAGTTAGAGGAGGCGAGATGTGAACGGGACAGACAGACTGGAAACTTGTCCCATCCTCCTCATTGAGACTGTCGCCTTGGCCTCTGACCAACAGACATGCTTTCGACTTTCAAACAATGCATTGCACAATAGGAGATTATTTGTCCAAATTGTTCTCTCCACATAACTTCTCTCTCTTCCTTAGGAAGATGCCAAACCCTCTTTTTTAAATGAGCACAATCTCCATAGCACCTTGGACATAGCATCATGCAATAGAGGCTTTTTATGATACAATGACTCTCTTTTTATTCCCAACTGTTGAAAGTTAGTATTTAATGAACTTTTAGCTTTTATGACACAATTATGTTTTTAACTTTAATGACAAAGCCAGTATTTAATGAATGACCTTTTGTCTCTGTACACTGTTGCAAAGGTTTTTAACAAATCACTCAATAAAATTTTTACCAGATATAGAAAAAAGTAGTTCATAAATTAATTTGATCCATATATTACATAATATATATAATAACCAATTTACAATGCCAGACAGTGCTGCGATGCCCTGCTGCTAGCAATTCGGCGCTATACAAATCTCTTTAACATGAAATCTCAAAATAACATAATGCAACATAACATAATGCATTTGCAGGCATGACTCACTCATTCTGTAATTTCTAAGTATGTTGCTAATGCAAGTTAAGCAAAAAATCAGGAACTTGTTCGCGATTATGTCCTATTAAAGATGGAAAGTGAAACACAGTGACAATATTCTTGCTCGAGATGGGCAAACCATTCTGTGGGAAGGGCAACACAAGAACAAAGTTGCACTTTCGCTTACTGAGCTATTCAAGCAATAAATGTTTTTATAAGAAAAAGATCCTCTTTTTGGGACAAGGCCCCAAATGTGTGGCTGTATGTGAAAGGGATAGATGTTAGAAGCTGTGACTGAATTTCTGGCAACTGCTTAAAGTCAGAAACAGCAATTGAGATGTGTGGGCCCACAATATCTTCTTTTGAGTAAAAAGCTGGAATATTCCACTACAACTGTGGCCAACGGCCAAGGGCAGACTTAATGAGGCAGCCTTGGAGCAACAAACCGAAGAACATTATCCCAGATGTCATGCACTTTTCGTCTGAGAGCAGGGGAAGAATGGCTGCTCCCATTCTGAAATGGCACGATCAACCAAAACATGATAGAATAAAATGCTAGCCACAACTACCCTTTACCGCTTTCCGAGCGTGTTACGCCGGAGATTTACGGGGAGCAGGTGTGCCCCTGTTACTTCTTGAATACTGGAAACTTTATGGAATCCATGAGACATTTGGCACTACAGGAGGAAGATCCCTTCACCTCCAGCACATTTTGAATTCCTGGTTAGCCCGGGCGGGCTCCTTGACAAAATAAGCTGTCCATTCAATTGACCTTCCTGAGTCACTTCAGAAGGACATACACAACTGTTTCTTTATCCTGATGAAGACCCTACAGTGATGTCATTGATAAGCACACGTAATTAGGGGTCGAAAAGTCGAATTTCATGATCTAGCATTGTTGCCCAACAAGACTCATACAATAAAGGAGGTCTTGCTAGGGTTTTTTGTTGCTAGGAATACAACACTATTGTAAAGATAAATTGATGTTTTCATGTTTTCTGTGTAAATTTTGTAGTGTCGTGATGTGTACAGTCACAATCTATCACTTTTGTATTTCACTATTGTAGATAATCACCTATGTTTGTTGTGTATGTTGGATATGTGTCTTGTCATGTTATTTCCTTAAATACATGATTTTTTCAATACATCTATATATTTTTCCAAATTGATTGTCTTTCTGTTTCAGTGTTGTGCAATTAAATCATTTGTTGAGAGTCCCACCCCTTGGGGGACACAAAAAAGGAAATATTTTAAGGTGGCAGAACCACTGTTCATATACCGTACTTATCCCCAGGTTCTGTGCAATACTGGGTTACCCCATTGAGATTATAAATAGAGATTTATTGTGACTGCAAAATCCAAGCTGAAATGCAAGTCTGCTAGCACACATGAATTGCGTGACCATGTATCACCCTCGCAAACCCCCGCATCTGTTGCAGCCGCAGCGGTGACCGCTCCTTCTCCTACATCGCTGCCAAGACCTGGAACAACCTTCCCTTCCAGCTCCATACAGTCCCCTCACTGGCAGACTTTAGAAAGACTCAAGACCTGTCTCTTTGACGGAGACACAGCGTCCAGATACCCCTAAGGGTACAGTGTTACGCTTTGCCAATGCTGTTTGATTGATTGATTGATGTCTTGGTCTATATGTGGCGGGAAGCCAAACCTCTTTGATTCCCTGGCTAAAGAGGGAGATCCGTTGCGAAATAGTCTCTCTCCTCCACTGCTTGAATATCACAGAGCAACATGTGCTAGAAAAGGTATCTGTAATGTAGCCATGGTCCTGGTGCAGCAGATTCAGGGCCTTATTTATGAAGCCCTGCTTCACATTTTGTGGCGCTGTGGCAGCGTAAATAATGTGCCACGTTGAGCCAACTTTACGAAGTGACACATCTAGGCCGATGCATCACTTCGTAAACCCCTGCGCTACATTATACCTGCGTCAGGTATAATGTATGCAGGGTGGGCGTTCCCCCGCATCAAAGCCTCGTAGAAGTGGCGCATTGAAATCTATGAGATTTCAGTGCACCACTTCTAGGAAGCCATTGCGTCAAAACCTAACGCCTGCCTCATGGCAGGCATAAGGGTGATGCAGGCCCTTTCACATGGGGCTTGCCCCATGTAAAAGGACACATTGCTGGAGTTGCGTCTGTTTTCAGACACACCCCAGCAACGCTTCACTTTTGCGCCTACAGATATGTCAGTCATACTGACATATCTGTGACTCCTTGCGACATGATGCACCGTACTGTGAATACGGCGCATCCATGGTGTTGCAAGGAGGGCGCACTGAGAAGTGTTGCATCGCTGCTTTGTCGCAGCGATGCAACACTTCTCATAAATAAGACCCTCAATACTTTAACTTGCTCAGAATTTGGGTAATTAGTAGAACTTTGCTTATATGAATGACCAGTTCAGTCAATGTTGGAGCTCCTCCCGCGTGGCTGTCTAATATGTGTCAGAATTTCTTTCTTCACGCTCCATTTTGCTTATATAGATGTTTATTTGTCATGTTGCATTCTGGGCATATCAACTTTTTAGCACAGTTTTAGAACCAAAATATACACAATGTACACTTTTGTAGTAGAAATTAAGCACAGGTCCACTGTTATAAATCCATCATAAATCCGCTTTATTTTATTTTCTTCTGCTTTGTTTTCTCATCTAAATAAGCCACGCACTATGTTTTGATAATAATCATTTAAGATATATTGACCTAAGGAGAACCTCTCAAAAACACTTGTTAATGATTTAATTCCATGAAACTCTCACTTTTTTTTTGTTTCTCGTTTTACACTCCTTTGAGAACTGCTCTTCTGTTCCAAATGGCAAATACAACTTGGTTGTGAAAGCACACTGATAAATAATGTGAATTGATCCCTGGAGGGGAATCATCTTTGGCACACTCCACAAATGGGAAGCCTTCTCCTGGAATGCCTGTCTGGGTTTCCTCACTTGATTCATTGGAAGCACCTGACTGGGAAGGCAGAGCCTCCTGGGAATAAAAACAACACAACGTCGTGATTTATTGCCGGGGTTTTAGCAAGTTCACTGCGTTTTACAGGTTCCGCCATAACTCATGGCTATGGATGCGAGCTTGGGATATAAATACCCCACCAAACATTTGTTTTCTGTGTCCTACAGTCTCATGCATGCCATGGGACCCCTGGGAGAAAACTGTTTCTGTTGGCTTCGTCTTCCCACCAGGAGCTATTAAAGGAGAAAATGGAATGTGCATTAGGAAAATATTTTACTTATATACATAAATAATTATTTGTACTTTTTAATTTCCGGATTTTTCGGCAACTCTTTTGAATAATTTCCCATGCATGTCGCAAAGAGGTTTTGGCTACAATAAGCATGGTAGGTTTTCTGCTTCTTAAAAATACAAAAGTGCTGCAGGTTTGGGATTTTCATTTTCCAAATTCAATTTTTATATCAATACGTGTGTTGCAGATGGCACTTTGTGTTAATATTTTTCCATGACTGCAGCACACACAAAGGAACCTGACACCAGGCAGGTCCTTGCCTTTGCCACCCTAGACTGTTTGGAGCCAAGCCCATGAAAAGGGGAAGAATTGACTACTAGGCCTGGGCGGAGCTCTCGGAGTTTCACTCTGTGGAATTCTTCAGAGTTGCTGGAAAACTCCTCCAAATTCCGAGGAGTTTTGTGAGTGGGCAGAGTGTTGCTCCGCCACCCCTAATGAAATCCCCTTGGCTGCTGAAGCTCAGTGGGGGCCAAGAACCCCTATTGTTGCCACAAGTAAGTCCCCCAAAGCGGGATTGCTGAGACATCATCGGAGGCCCGCCCTCTTTCACAACCCCTTTCCAAAGGGGCCTCCTGGTGCACTACTGGTTGGGAGATGAAGTCCTCTTGGCTGCTGAGGGTCGTTGAGGTCCAAGAACCCCTATTGTTGCCACAATAAGTCCCCCATAGCGGGATTGCTGAGACATCATTGGAGGCCCGGCCCCCTTTCTCAACCACTCCGAAAGGGGTCTCCTGGCGCACTACTGGTTGGGGGATGACGTCGCCTTGGCTGCTGAGGATCGTTGGGGGTCAAGAACCCCTATTGTTGGCACAAGTGAGTCACCCACGGCGGGATTGCTGAGACGTCATCGGAGGCCCTGCCCCCTTTCTTTATCACTCTGCAAAGGGGCTTTGTGGCACAATACTGGTTGGGGGATGAAGTCCCCTTGGCTGCTGAGGGTCGTTGGGGGTAAAGAACCCTTATTGTTACCACAAGTAAGTCCCCCACAGCGGGATTGCTTACATGTCATCAGAGGCCCTGCCCTCTTTCTCAATTACTCTGCAAAATGACCTCCTGGCGCACTACTGGTTGGGGAATGAAGTCCCCTTGGCTGCTGAGGGTCGCTGGGGGCCCAGAACCCCTATTGTTGCCACAAGTAAGTCCCCCACAGCAGGATTGCTGAGATGTCATCAGAGGCACCACCCCTTTTCTCTACCACTCTGCAAAGGGGCCTCCTGGTGCACTGCTGATTGAGGGATGAAGTCCCATTGGCGGCTGAGAGTCGTCGAGGGCTAAAAACCCCTATTGTTGCCACAAGTAAATCCCCCAAAGCGGGATTGCTTAGGCATTGTCTGAGGCCCCGCCCCCTTTCTCAACTACTCTGCAAAGGGGCCTCCAGGTGCACTGCTGGTTGGGGGATGAAGTCCCCTTGGCTGCTGAGGGTCGTTGGGGGCCAAGGACCCCTATTGTTGCCACAAGTCAGTCCCCCACAGCGGGATTGCTGAGATGTCATTGAAGGCCCACCCCCTTTCTCAACTACTCTGCAAAGGGGCCTCCTGGCGCACTACTGGTTGGGGGATGAAGTCATATTGGCTGCTAAGGGTCGTTGAGGGCCAAGAACCCCTATTGTTGCCACAAGCAAAGTCCCCCACAGTGGGATTGCTGACACTTCGTTTGATGCCCACCCCCTTTCTCAACCACTCTGCAAAGCGGCCTTGTGGCACACTACTGGCTGGGGGATGAAGTCCCATTGGCAGCTGAGGCTCGTTGGTGACCAAGAACCCCTATTGTTGCCACAAGTAATTGCCCCAAAGCGGGATTGCTGAGATGTCATCGGAGGCCCCGCCCCCTTTCACAACCCCTTTCCAAAGGGGTCTCCTGGCGCACCACTGGCTGGGGGATGAAGTCCCATTGGCAGCTGAGGCTCGTTGGGGGCCAACAACCCCTATTGTTGCCACAAGTCAGTCTCCCTCAGTGGGATTGCTGAGATGTCGTTGGAGGCCCCGCCCCCTTTCTAAACCTCTCTGAAAAGGGCCTCTCTGCGTACTTCTGGTTGGGGGATGAAGTCCCCTTGGCTGCTGAGGGTGGTTGGGGGTCAAGAACCCTTATTGTTATCACAAGTAAGTCCCCCACAGCAGGATTGCTGAGATGTTGTCAGAGGAACCCCCCTTTTTCTCTGCCACTCTGCAAAGGGGCCTCCCCTTGCATTACTGGTTGGGGAATTAAGTCCCTTTGGCTGCTGAGTGTCCTTGGGGGCCAAGAGCCCCTATTGTTGCCACAAGCAAAGTCCCCCACAGTGGGATTGCTGAGACGTCATCTGAGGCCCCTCCCCCTTTCTCAACTACTCTGCAAAGGGGTCTCCTGGTGCACTACTGGTTGGGGGATGAAGTCCCATTGGCTGTTGAGAGCCATTGAGGACCAAGCACCCCTATTGTTGCCACAAGTCAGTCCCCCACAGCGTGATTGCTTAGGCATCGTCAGAGGTCCCGTCTCATTTCCCAACCACTCTGCAGCAGGGGCCTCCTGATGCACTATTGGTTAGGGATGAAGTCCTCTTGGCTTCTGAGGGTTGTTGGGGGCCAAGAACCCCTATTGTTGCCACAATTCAGTCCCCCACAGCAGGATTGCTGAGATATCGTTGGAGGCCCGTCCCCTTTCTCAACCACTCTGTAAAAAGGGGCCTCACTGCGCACTACTGGATGGGGGATGAAGTCCCCTTAGCTGCTGAGGGTCGTTGGGGGTCAAGAACCCTTATTGTTAACAGAAGTAAGTCCCGCACACAGCGTGATTGCTGAGACGTCATCAGAGGCCCGCCCCCTTTCTCAACCACTGTGCAAAGGGACCTCCCAGCACACTACTGGTTGGGGAATGAAGTCCCATTGGCTGCTGAGGGTCGTTGGGGGGCCAAGAACCCCTGTTATTGCCACAAGTAAGTCCCCCACAGTGGGATTGCTGAGACGTCATCAGTGGCACCTCTCCTTTTCTCTACCACTCTGCAAAGGGGCCTCCCTGCGCACTACTGGTTTGGGGATTAAGTCCTTTTGGCTGCTGATTGTCCTTGGGGGCCAAGAGCCCCTATTGTTGTCACAAGTAAGTCCCCCACAGTGGTATTGCTGAGACGTTGTCTGAGGCCCCACCCCCTTTCTCAACCACTCTGCAAAGGGGCCTCCTGGCGCACTACTGGTTGGGGAATGAAGTCCCATTGGCTGCTGAGGGTCGTTGGGGGGCCAAGAACCCCTGTTATTGCCACAAGTAAGTCCCCCACAGCGGTATTGCTGAGACGTAGTCTGAGGCACCGCCCCCTTTCTCAACCACTCTGCAAAGGGGCCTCCTGGCGCACTACTGGTTGGGGGATGAAGTCCCATTGGCTGCTGAGGGTGGTTGAGGGCCAAGAACTCCTATTGTTGCCACAAGTAAGTCCCCCACAGCGGGATTGCTTAGGCATCGTCAGAGGTCCCGCCCCCTTTCCCAAGCACTCTGCAAAGGGGCCTCCTGGCACACTACTGTTTGAGGGATGAAGTCCCCTTGGCTGCTGAGGGTCGTAGGGGGCCAAGAACCCCTATTGTTGCCACAAGTAAGTCCCCCACAGTGGGATTGCTGATACGTCGTTGGAGGTTCCGCCCCATTTCTCAACCACTCTGAAAAGGGGCCCTATTGGTTGGGGGATGAAGTCCACTTGGCTGCAGAGGGGCGTTGGGGGTCAAGAACCCTTATTGTTACCACAAGTAAGTCCCCCAAAGCGGGATTGCTGAGATGTCGGCAAAGGCCCCCCCTTTCTCATCCACTCTATAAAGGGACCTCCCGGTGCACTACTGGTTGGGGAATGAAGTCCCCTTGGCTGCTGAGGGTCGTTGGGGGCCAAGAACCCCTATTGTTGCCACAAGTAATTCCCCCACAGCGGGATTGCTGAGACGTTGTCAGAGGCACCGCCCCTTTTCTTCAACACTCTGCAAAGAGACCTCCCCATGCACTACTGGTTGGGGACACAAAGGCACAGAAGAAGGTCAGGGTAACAGAACCCTGCACCAGTCGTTTAGCGTATCGTGGCTGTAGCAATAAAATTAAAGCTTGGTGCAATGAGCCGGAAATGTGACCCTCATATGTCCCCAAAAGGTTGGAGAAGAACCTTCCCCACACAAATTTAGGCAAAAATGGCTCTGCACTCAATTGGACAAGTGGGCGCTTTATAAATGGATATCAGTGTCCATAGTATATCACATAAAAATAGAATAGTATCTTCCCAAATGAAACACGTTGTTAGACGTCTTTGCTGTAGAAATAGGTTCCTTTTATTCTTTTATTCCTTTATTCAATAGAAATTCCTTAAAATCACAGCATACATTGACAGCCGACCCATTTCGTCCCTCTTGGGACTTCTTCAGGGCTAAAATATACACAAAAACTACGGGTTGGGGGATTAAGTCCCCTTGGCTGCTGAGGGTCCATGGGGGCCAAGAGCTCCTATTTTTTCCACAAGCATATCCCCCAGGGCAGGATTGCTGAGATGACATCGAAGGCTCCTGCCCCTTTCTCAACCACTCTGCAAAGGGGCCTCCCGGCCTACTCCTGGTTGGGGGATGAAATCCCCTTGGATGCTGAGGGTCACTGGGGGCCAAGAACCCCTATTGTGTCCACAAGTAAGTCCCCCACAGCGAGATTGCTGAGGTGTAGTCGGAGGACCGGCCCCTTTTCTTAACCACTCTGCAAAGGGGCCTCCTTGGCACACTACTGGTTGGGGGAGGAAGTCCCCTTGGCTTCTGAGGGTTATTGGGGGCCAAGAACCCCTATTATTGCCACAAGTCAGTCCCCCACAGCAGGATTGCTGGGACTAGGGGTGAGCGCACCGTAAACTCCGCTCCGCCGGCGGGTTGGTGAAGTGTTTGCCGAACTCCAAGCAGTGCGCGGAGTAGCACAACTTCGTAAACTCCGCCAGTGAAGCAGACTTTACTGCCCACCAGTTTGTGAGGAGGCCAGGGGCTCATCAGAACACTTCTAGATCTGTGGAAGACTGAGAGGTATTTAGACAAAATATTGAGTTTTAAATATCGAGTTACAGAAATATCGGGAAAACAATTGTGATACAAAAATATTGTGATGCAGAAATATTGTTATAAAAAATATTGATTGTTAAAGTTATTAATATCGTTGTCAAAAATATCATTGTTGTTAATATCGTTTTAAATAATATAGTTGTACAAAATATTGGTTTTTAATTCTATTTATGTGTTTTAGTTCATGAATTAATTTTATGTGTTATTGTTTGGATAATCCTTAATAATATTTTTTGATATAGTTTGTAATTTTAAGTGATTTATAATTGTTAATTTAATTAACAATAGCAATTTATAGTGTTGTAGTGAATTGCTGGGTTTGAAGGGGATTAGGGTTGAAAGTTAATTAAGTATAATTAATGAACAATTAATTATTTGATTATTAATTATGTTACTTGTGTATTAAATATATTGCTTAAGTCATAAGTGCATGCTGATGGGTGTATAGGGGTATAGGGTGGGAAGTTAATTAAGTAATAATAAATTATTAATTGATTATTAAATATGTAAATTGTGTAATAATTATATTTTTAAGTTATATACTAGGTGCGGGCTGCTAAATTTGTAGGGGTTTAGAGTGGGAAGTTAAGTAATAATTAATTCATTAATTACCAATTAAATATTAATTTACAAAAAATATTTACTTAATTATGTAAATTGTGTAATAGTTATACTTTTTAGTTATATATTAGGTGTGGGCTGCTAGGTTTGTGGGGGTATAATGTGATACATAAAGTAATAAATAAATGGCAATTTTTTTAATTGATGATTACTTATTAAATTGTTTGATAATCATGTAAAGTGTTTATTTGTTTTTAATGTTTATATATTTTTGGAGGTTAATTAATAAAGTTCATATTAAATGTTTTATATTTGTTGTAAATTATAAGGGTTATGTTACAAACATGTTATGTGTTTGAAACACTATACAAACATGTATAGCGTTTGTATGCTGCGCAGAGAACTCCGTGCCACTGCCCTAGAAATAAAGCAGGCATACACTCGAACTTCCAGCACCCAGCCCTCCCAACGAGCTCCGGAACGGACAGCTGGCTAACTCAACACGACGCAAATAACATGGGGAAAGCCGACGGGAAACAAGCTAGGCTACCATTCGAAGCTTGCAAATCCACCAGGACGCAGGCGGACTCGGAAGGCGAAATGACGGACACATCTAACACGAGCGCGCACACCTCGACAGAATACCTGAAAGAACTCCTCCTTATCATGAAATCCAGTCTAACCTCCATAGAGGCCAGAATGGACACTAAGTGCACATGAATGGATAATATCACACACAAGCTAGATCAGCACGACGAGCGCCTTAAGGAAGTGGAGCAGCACGTCTCGGACCTGGAGAATACCTCCGCCGGGCCTAAGGAGCAATTACTGAACATGGAAAAAGTTTTGAAAGTAATTGCAGCAAAAAACGAGGATTTAGAATCCAGGTCTCGAAGAAACAACCATAGAATTCTTGGTGTGCCAGAATCCACGAATACGGGCAAAATGGAGGATTATGTCGAGCGTCTACTCACCACACTGTTCAGCAGGGAAACGTTCTCTGTGCTTCTAATAGTGGAAAGAGCACACCGATCCCTGGCCAACCGTCCTCCGCCGGGAGCTCCCCCAAGACGATAATCGCTAGGATATTAAACTACCGAGATCGGGTTATGGCTCTAAGACTAGCAAGAGAGAAACAGCCGTTATCATTTGAAGGCGCTGAAATAGCCTTTTATCCAGACTTCACTGTGGCAGTCCAGGAAGCTCGTAAAAAATTTCTCCCCGTAAAGACCAAGCTTCAGCAGGCGAACATCACCTATGCCATGATGTTTCCGGCAAGTCTAAGAGTTACACACCAAGGCAAGCAGCATTTATTCACTAACCCCCAACACGTTAATGACTTCCTTAAATCCATCCTCAAAAAGACTTCCAGGCATGACTCTTCCTCAAGCACAAGCAGGTCCGCTACTGCTTTATCGGACATAGAGTGAAGGAAATGTTAAGACGCGCTTTTCGGACACCCATGGAAACAACTCCAGGTAATCTCTGATGATCATGCTGACGCCGGTTCTAGACCCACACGGGAGAGGTCACACTGACGTTCAGCATGGCGATGGAAATTGGAACCACAGCATAGTTCTTCCTTCAGGAGTACAGCTGGCCCTTCGGACATACGGGTCATCACACTCTCTCCTGAGCGCCCCCCGTATCCACGGGGAAGTACTACGTCGCCCTCTTGACTCTACCCAGATGGTAATCCCTCATATGATATGGTTCTTTGTGCGCGAAGTAGTTATTGTGCGCTCCCCCGTTGTGGGCGCAGTTACGAGGTTGAATGGGAGAAGGGGGGTAACATGCATCACAGCGGGATTGGGCTGCTGTTGTGGGAGGAGGGAGGGAGGGTGGGAACCCTTGTGACACAAGGCGGAAACATTGCCACAGTTGACCAGCGTAGCATAATTCTGACACATGGCATGATCACTGCACCCAACTTGAGATCTAACACACGCACTCGAAATGAACCGTCCAGGGCCCCCCAGCTATAACATCCTAACCTGGAACGTGAGCGGCCTAGGGGACCCCCGCAAGCGCAGGCATATATTAACGTATTTAGATAGGCACAATATACAATGCGCTATGCTACAGGAAACGCATCTTGGCCCCTCGGCTCCTACCATGTTTGCGGCCCAATGGGCAACGTACCGATGCTTTTCCTTATACTCAACATATGCACGGGGCACTTCAATATTAATCAAACACAGTCTCCCTTACGTAGCCAGGGGCTCACAAATGGACCCACAGGGTCGCTATTGTATCATGTGGGGAAGTTTGGCTTCCCAGTCTGTAACATTTGTCTGCTGCTACGGTCCCAATGTGGACGATCCCGAATTTTTTCATAACCTCTGGGGTAAGGTGCTCGATATTGGATCCACCCATGTAGTGTGGGGAGGGGATTTCAATGTTACATTAAATCCGGAAATGGACAGGTCACACCCACAGTCACACCACTACACAAACGCCCAACGACACCTAAAAAAAATAAAATCGTAATTGAGCATGGATTGATAGATGCCTAGGGGAATTTACCCCCAACTAGTAGAGAGGGGACCTGCCATTCCATGGCGCACTCATCATGGTTGCATATTGATGGGTGGCTACTGTCCAGGGGTCTACAACCATGGCTAACTCAAACAGTGCACTTGCCCCGTACCTACTCGGACCACTCTCCTGTACTGCTGACCCTTACCCCACCGCACGTGGACTCCATATCGATCTTGGAGGCTGCCTAAGAATGCATTGTTAGACTCTGTCTTCCGATCCGAACTGGAACAGGAGATAGAAGAGTTCTTCCCGCGCAATATAAATTCAGTGTCACAATATTCCACATTGTGGGCAGATTTACAAGAAAGTGACTCATCTGTAGAGATGCGTCACTTTCCCTGCGCCACCCTGAGAAACCCTTGCGCCACCATGGATGCACCGTATTTACAATATGGCGCACTATGGCGCAAGGATTGACAAATGCGTCTGAAATTCTGACGCATCTGTTGGGGCAAAAGTGATGCATTGCTGGAGTCGTGTCGCAAGCACGCCGCAACTCCAGAAATTATTTTGAGGCCTATTCCCACTACACTGCGTCACTCCTTACTCCTGCTTCAAGCAGGCGTAAGGTTTTGACGCAGTGGCGTCCTAGAAGTGACGCAGTGAAATCTTGTAGATTTCACGGAGTCACTTTTATGACACCTTCCTGCGTGGGAATGCCCACCCTGCATACATTATACCTGACGCAGGTATAATGTGACGCAGGGCTTTACAACGTGACGCATCTCCCTAGATGCATCACGTTGTAAATAGGCCGCATTGTTTGCACCACCGTTCCGTCAAAAAAAGTGACGCAATGGCAGCACAAGAAGCTGCATGGGGCTTGTAAATCTGGCCCTAAGTTTCCATCCGCGGGATATGTATTGCTAAAGGGGGAGGGATATTGAAAGACATAAGAAACACACTCCAGAAACTGGACAAAGAACTAAAACACCTAGAGGTCCAAATGCAATCAGCACCCACCACAGAGGTACAACATGAATAAGAGAGGTGATGACGGACTACCAGGAGACAGCAGACAGGGAATGTAAATTCAGAGGGAAATATCACCAAGCCCGGCAATACGGAAAAGGTGAGAGACCAGGGAAGGCACTAACAGAGCTGACCCGACCGCCTAGATTCTCGACTACTATCCTTGAGATAACTGATGGGGACGGGCAGCTTCACAGGAACACCCCGGACATATTGGCCACATTCCATAAATTCTACAATACACTTTACACATCACACAGGACACAGCCGGTAGAATTTGCACTGTACTTCGAAGATACAGCATTGGGGTGGCTGGGAGATGCCCAAAGGGAGTTTCTCCTGGCAGACTTTGAAGATGATGAAATTCGAGCCGCGATTATGCAACTACGGTCTGGACGTGCCCCAGGCACTGCTGGGCTCACAGCTGAATTTTACAAAGTATTTAGTGCCACACTCATCTCAATTCTTAGACATGTTTACGAAGAAGCTAGGGAAACTGGCGTCCTCCCCCACACAATGCGTGAGGCACTAATCATATCCCTCCTCAAACCAGGGAAAGCGGGAGATCGCTGTGACTCATACAGACCGCTATCCCTCATCAATTGCGAGGCTAAAATTCTAGCAAAAATAGTGGCAAATTGCATTAGTCCTCTCATGAGTGCCCTGGTATTGCCAGATCAATCGGGATTGGTACCTGGGAGGGCAACGTCGCACAATCTTCGGACCCTGTTTGCTGTCCTACAGGACATTGATCCAGAGGCGAATGCGGTGGCAGTCTTTTTAGACGCCACAAAAGCCTTCGACTCTTTAGAATGGGACTATTTGGCTCGTGTTCTTCGACGGATGGGTTTCTCCATACCCTTCTTGGCTTGGATCCAATTACTCTATACTGAACTACATGCTAAGATACTAATCAATGGGGTATGGTCTTCTGGCTTCCGAGTTGCCAGGGGAACGAGGCAGGGGTGCCCTCTGTCGCCCCTCCTCTTCGTGCTCGCGATGGAGCCGTTGGCAGCCAAACTACGTCAACATCATCGTGAACATGCTATCATTTACCTCAAGCGACAAATTTTAATTTCTTTATATGCTGATGATCTCACCCTATACCTTTGAGACCCTAAGGAGAGCCTCAACCTGATATTACGCGAATTCATACAATTTGGTAGATATTCAGGAATCAACATAAATTGGAGCAAATCCCAGATTTTTCCTCTCACTGCAGCGGCCACCAGGTTCACCCCGGACTATCCTTTGGCCTGGTGCGATAGCGCAATCACATACCTAGGTATTGTGGTGACAAGAGACAGAGAAGAATTAATGAGGGCGAACAATGGGCGGGTGCTGGACACGCTAACGGACAAGATCACAAGATGGATCGCTATGCCCCTGTCGATGGCAGGGAGAGCATCACTAATAAAAATGGTAATCCTCCCCAAGTTATTGTATCTCCTCATCCACATCCCGTACGCCCCCAGCAAACAATTCTTTAAAACTCTTAGGGGCATATTAGCAACGATTGCGATAATTATCGCAAAGCGCGCTTAGCGCTGTTTTTTTTATCGCCGTCTATCGCTGGATTTCATTGCCGAGATAGCGCGTTATTAGCAACGCTTATCTCCAAAGCGATAAAAAATCCAGCGATAGCGGCGAAATGCGAGTATATCGCAGGAAATCCTGCGATAAAACACCAGCGATAGGGGAATCCTTGATGATAGGCCATGGTGGACTTAGCCTCACTATCCACCTCCCATTGAGAAAATAGGTAAGTCAAGTTTTTAGCAGGTGTTAAATTCCAGCGATAATCGCGGTTAGCGCGACTTTTTTTATCGCTTCGCGGGCATTGATAATAGGGGGAAGTTGTGTTTGCAACTGTTTGCAGTTGCTTTTAGTTGGGAACGCCTACTTTGCATGTCATTAGCGATAATTATCGCTGACATGCAAAGCGGCAACAAAACGGCCGCTATCGCCATTAAGCTGTTGCTAACAGCTGTTAGCGACAGCTTGCTAATAGGGCGATAAAAATATCGCCGCTTTATCGGCAAAAAGTGCCGCTAAAGTGGCGATACTGCCCTTGATAATATGCCCCCAAATTTCTGCTGTGCCCAAGCTCACTATGCTGCATACTGGTTGAACCCACCGCCATACATGCCTCACCTGGCAGTCGAGAATGGTCACATGGCGCCAGCCCCCTACTCGGCCTATTTGAGCTCACCGGTCGCCCCCAAATGCAAGAATCCGACCACGGTCGACTGCACAAATAGAGCTTGGCGTGCTTTAGCTCACAGCCTCACACTTGATCTAATGTACTCCCCTCTTCTGCCTCTCCAAGGGAGAATGGATCTCCCCGTGACACTGAAGGGAGGCTGTCGACAGATGCTTCGGAAATTTGCAGCATTGATTTGGGGGGACTTATATAAGAATGGGAGGTTTCGCACTCGACAGGAGTTCTTCGGGGACATTTGACCAACCCCCATGGAACTCTTTATGTATGTCAGACTTCGGCAGGATATTAATGCCCTCACCCCAGAATTCCCAAATGAACCACCCATAATGGTCCCTCTACATGCCCTGCTCCAAAAGCCCACCCCCACACATGTCGTTTCCATGTTATATCGCACCACCCAAACAGACAGCCCACATGTAACCCCTGCAGCGCGAGCGCGCTGGGAGGAAGAATTGGGCTCCTCCTTAAATGACGACCAGTGGAGTTTCTGCTGCCAACAGACTGGTTAAGTATCAGCCAGTAGCAGGCTGCGGATTATCCACTATAAATACTTATATCGCCTGTACTACACGCATACAAAGCTTCTGCGCTTTCACTTGAGAGATACTGATAATTGCGATAGATGTGGAAGAGGGGGCGCCAACTTTCTACATTTGGCCTGGGATTGTACCCCTGTTCGGAAATACTGGGCAGAGGTACTAGAGGCACTTGACCAGATGACGGGATTGCACATACCTGACTCGCCGCTTGTTACATTGTTGGGATACACAAAAGACCTAGATGCACAGTTCAGAAGATACGATTCCTTAGCGCAATATTTTCTTTGGATATTTTTGCATTTACCATTGTAAGTATAAGGGAAATTATATTTTTGTAATCAATATTTTTGACACAATATTTCTGTATCTCGATATTGTTGGTATCAATATTATGTCAGTGATCCGATTCAGAAGAAGGACTGTCCTACCGTCTGAAGAAGGAAGACTGGACCTTTGTGCCTTGAACCTAGGCTCCCCAAAAGAGACTCCAAGGATCAGTTGGCTGACCTTTGTTTGAGCTACAGAGACACAACAAGCTTCCAGAGGCCTCCCTGCAACTGGTGAGCTGACCAGCATCACCAGGACCTGCCTGAGCCCTGCTGCATGCCTCGCCTGAACCCTTGGCTGGCACCAAAGTGCACTCCTGAACACCAGGTAAGAATTCTGACGTTTTGAGTTCTATGTGACTGCGAATGGGCTTCTCGCAGTGAACAATGAAAGTCTGCAACACCTGCCGACATGAATCTCCAGCCACGACTGCACTGCGCTTCAGCCACGACAGATCACATCAGCAGCAGCAGTCTGCGATAACCGCCAATGTGAAGCTCCAGCGACAACTGGCTCTTTGCTGCAAAACAGCGACCATCGCTCTGACCAAGATCTCCTCGAACTCTGACTTCAGGTCTTGGACTTGAGATGGTAAACTCTTCAGGGGAATGAACCTGGTCCCTTTAGCTGACCCGCGCTCTATTGCGGTCTGCCTGACTTATGACTCGGTCCTATGGGATCAGATAACCACAAGAGGCACTTTGGGTTTTTTGGCTCTATTTTCACCTAAAACTTTTAAAACACATACCTTTGGATCTACTGATTGGATTTTTTGTCATTATGGTATCATTCTAGTTAATAAAATTAACTCTCTTTTTACTAAATTGGTTTGGTATTTTTCTTCTGTTGTGTTTTCACTTCATTACTGTTGGAGTGCTTCATGAATACTTTACACATTGCCTCAAAGTTATGCGTGACTGCTTTTGTGCCAAGCTACTAGAGAGTTAAGCTCAGGTTTATTTGGTGACTTTTGTGGTTCACCCTGGCAAGGATTATGTTTATTATTTTCATGAGGCGTCTACCCCTCTCAACTAATAACCCAACTTCATACACCTAAGTGCTAGGGAAAAACTGGCATTGAGTCAGGTACATTAAATTTATATTTTCTGAAAACAAACATTTGGGGAGGTATTTCGGCCTGTTCATGGAAGCACTTTCAGTTACAAATCATTGCCACCCAATTACAAATTTTTGATTTAGCTGTTAGGCTGCCAGGTGACAGCCCACCTGCCAAATACAAAATAAGCCCCTAAGGTCTGTGAATAACAACACAGGGGCACATTCTCAAGAACGTGTGATAACTTCTGCAAATTCAGCTTAACGCAACACTTCACATCGCAGTCCATCGCAGGAAAATAACGCTGTGTTAACGTGGTATTCCCAACACGGCGGTACCATGCGATAGTCACACGATAACGCGTCAAATGAACGCGTTAAAATCAACGCGACGCCGCAAAAACGCGAAACCCCAACGTGAAAATAGTAGCGATGACTCCAATCGCGATACAAAAATCTGTGAAAACCAGCCACAGGCCTGCAATTCCCACGCGTCATGCGGGAAAATGCACTATAAAAGTAGAAAAAAAACATACAAACAAAAGCCAAACAACAGCGAAGCACAATGGAGGCATCCTGAGCAAGTACAGAGGACAACCAGAACCCCATAAGCCCCCCCGGAGGACCAGCCTGTGACCTCGGGGTCAGGGAAGGGCAAGGACAAGAAGAGTAGGAAGAAGCGGTTCAGTCCGCAGGAAAACAGGATCCTGATAACGGAGGTGATAGAACACCATCAACCACTGTTCGTCACCTCCACTGTGTCACTGGCAACTAAAAATGGAATATAGCAGACCATCGTGGACAAGGTGAATGCAGTCGGAGTGCTGAGGAGGACAATGGACGAGGTCAAGAGGCGCTGGAATGATGTGAAGCACAAAACCAAGCAGAAACTCGCAAACAACCGGAAGGCAGCAATGCAGACTGGAGGTGGGAGTCCAGCGCCACAGGAGGAGCTGGACGAGATGGAGGAAATGGTGTCCACAGTCATCAGTGGGGAGACGGTGGCAGGAGTTGGGGGACCGGACACTGCTCAACATGACTGGACACAACAGCAACAGGGTAAGTAACGACCAGGGACTGGGGGGACGGGGGGAGATGGGCACAATGGCACACATGCACAATTAAGCATAGCACATCTTGTGTGTTTTACATCTGCGGACAAACCATGCCCCAGACCCCCAACTCCCACCAAGAGACCAATGCGCACAGGTATGCAACATCTCAGCACCGCATAAGCACAGAAGCCTGAGGCACACAGCATGTAAGGGATAAGGGGCAGCTAAATCAGAGCTGCAGGGGCGACTCCCCCAAAATGCGGCACACACACATTACATGCAGAGCACATCAACATTGACAACGATGTGGTACAAACCGCAACACGTCCACAACAGAACAGAGGACACAACTGGTGCTGCATGTGCGTAGAAACTGGCCAATCACATTTGGCATTGCAGGGAAATGTGAGTTGACAATGTACAAGTACAAACACACATCCGTGATGTAGTCGGAATGTCCACTGTCCCGCATCAAATAGGCAGCTCCCCCAAACAGTCACAATGTACATTGTCATGCAGTCTGAATGTAAACATGTACAATGCGTCAACATACATGTGAACACAATGTTAAACTGCATCTCCCCTTCACATTGGAGGGGGAAATCCAACACCTCCTGCGGAGCAGTCCGAACCTCTCTTCTCTGATGACGAAGAAGACCACCACACCTTCGACTCCGACGCCCTCCAACAGCTTGTGGACAGCCTCCGCAGCCCACTTCCAGGAGCAGGGCAGCCCAGCTGCCACGAGGAGAACCCTCCCTCTGCACAGAACACACAGCAGGCAGCACTCACCACCACGGCTGCCTCCCAGGACCCCCACGATGAACACATGGCCTTCCAACGCCGTGTGTTGGGGTGCCAGGAGAAGCAGGCTGAACAGGTGCAGGTGGGGTTCGACTGCATGGCAGCCAAACTAGACGCCATACGTGGGTGTCTAAGTCCCATCAGGGACCACTCACAGTCCCTAACGGACACCCACAGTCCGCTCCATGCTCTCCAACGGACCATAGCTGACATTGCTAGAGTCCTGACT